>CM055189.1:21364554-21614554 GCA_029224185.1 Karalla daura
CAGTGGTGTTGTTTTTGGACAATTAGAGTAGGCCTGGCAGAGGAGATTAACACAATCAATTACCATGCTTATTTGTGTATGTATTGCACTGCAGCCATTCAGCTTTTGTTAAAGCAGGCATTGTGGAGGCTGGCAGGGTAGAGGCACAGCCATATCTTCACACCTGTGAGGAAGCCATCACTGGGAGCTGCGCCTGTGATGGAGTATCAGTCGTTCACCACTCCTTCATCCCTCAGTGTGTCACCTGAAAAACAAAATATATATCACCATGTCTGATAAATGTGTGATCTTGTTCCAAAAGATCAGGTGAGAAACTGGAACTGGATGTTTCATGGTGTTTTAGTAAAATATCAACAGTAAAGGTCAAGCCTCAGAAATGGAATCTGACAGGAGCTACTGGCAGGATTAAACATCCAACACAATAAATTAGTGGTTGGGTTTGTTGAGCGTCTAACACTTGTTTGATCTTCCAATTTTCGAAGAAATTTGTAGAGATCATTCCTGACAAGTCATGGATTGATCAAAATCAGAAACTACAAAGCCAAATAGTTTTACTTTTAATCCAGATCTTGAGCGCTTTTCTCGAAATAAATTCCAAGTAAAAAAAAGTCTCAGGCTTCTGCTCCATTAAATAGGATCCTCTCTCCTAAACATCTCCATTATTGTGAAATCCTCATGTGTCAAAGGCTTAATGTGCAGCATGCTGTCAGAGGAGCTGACAGGGACCAACAATCTGGTGATGGGCAGCTGCTGCTGAGCTATCATCCCCTCCACCTCTGAATAGCTGGTACGTTTTCCTGCCGGAAATGCCTACAATTGTCATTAAATGATGCATTTCATCTGTAAACAAGACAAGAGATTATGTAGTTTGACGGTCTAAATACTAAAATAACAAGTCACTCCTGCTGTGTTCCCACAACATGTGCACATCCTGGTCAACAGGTCTAAGCAAATGCTATTTTCCACAGATTGCTACATCAATGATGCAGCAAGCTGATGCAAGTAATTTCAGATGAAAGCTTTAAGATGTTGTACATTTTTCAGCCTTTCTTGAAGGAGATGAGATAAGGCAACTGTTAATCATGCAGAGATAAACCGTAAATAAATTTTAAATTAAAGATGAAGCTGCTAAAAGTGCAAACCACACAGTTTCAGGTTTAATGAAATGTAATGAAACATTTCATTCATACTTTTAATGCTTTTTTAAATAGTTTTCATTCATTTGTTTTTTGTGTCTTAATTAACAGGAGTATTTCTAACAGGCCTTAGAATGCACGATTGTTGGACTGTGGGATCGAACCAGACTACCCGGAAAAAACCAAGGGAGAGCATTTATATATTTATATATACACACATCCACCACCTAATAGAAACACCACATATGAGAGACATGAAGAGGTTTTAGCACTGCTTGGATAGCAGCGCTTAAAATGGTATTTTGGCATTGTTTGGATTAATTTCTTGCTACCTTCATTGGCAGATGTGTAAAGAGTGCAGTTTATGAGGCAGAGCAGCTTTCCAAATGGAACACATACAATGGCGCGTAATCGAAACCAAAGGGCAAATCGCAGCCCCCTTCCCCCACAAAGTGACAAATGTCTATGGAAGACAAATACGGCCCAGAAAAGTTCAAAATGTCAAAAGATGGAAAGGATTCACTACCAAAGAACATCGGTCACTGATTGTAGTACCGCTGTGAAAACCATTTGGCTGTTTCTTTTTTTTTCCAGTCACCTTTGTGCACCCCTACGGCCCATGACATACAGTAACTGACAAAGATAATCTCCCTCATCATCTTTTTAACACTGTATGTCAAGGCACAGCTGACAAATCCTCATGTCAGACAGCACACATCGATATCACATCTGCTGTATACGAGACTAAATGTCATGTTGAAATTTCAGACATACATCAGCGTGGGCCAGCACAGTATGTGAAATAGCCATTGACTTTAATATATAGATTCTTGCATATGGAGTTCCATTTCCCCCTTTACACTCGACTGGACTCTCCACCTCATAAAGACAAGTGTGACAGAAAGATGTGGCACATCTGGTCAGGATGGTTGGGTGCATCATACCATGCCTCTATAATCAAACCAAAAGACTCTGATTGTTTCAAGGATGTGCATGTTTTAAACAATCCTTGGTAAACTGTGATGAGCCGCTGGAATTTTTACCAAAATGATTTATTTTGGAAGGCTGTCCTACATCTTTAACATTCAAAATCTCACTACAAATGCCAGGAGTGAAAGATGAAAAGTGAGAAACACACTCTCTTAAACTGAACTGACTATGTGCCCATTTTCATGTTTGGCACTGAAATGCCATACATTTTTTGTTAATATTTCATGAAGTGCTGCAAAACTCAGAGATGAGAGGTTTTCTTGGAATGAAAGCCAGACACTCTTATGGAAGTGAGTGGAGTTAATGTTCCTGAGTATTGTGTGAGCTGTGTGCACCTCACAGCTGAAAGAAAACTTTTCTCTGAGCTGCTGAGGAGACATTTAACAAGGGCTAAACTCAATAAAGCCTGAGCTGTGAAGACTGCCATTTGTCAGCAGTATTTCATTACCACGGGATGGTTTATTGGCTTTCACCATCACAAATTCACATGAACTAAACCTGTCAGAGGGCACATAATCAGAGAAAAGGAGATGGACTATTACAAGAGGCAAACTGGAAGCCTTTTATTGACACATCAAGTCTTTTCTGGCAGTGATTATTTTCATTAAGAGATAGAAATGAAACAATAATGCTTTGACATTAAATATTGGGTTTGAATAACAACCTCTGAAACCACCAGATGATTAGCAACAGCTGAAAGTGTATCACGTAAACCTTCAGAAAACAAAGAATAGGTACAAGCTGCTCCACAAAGAAAGTTTTCAATGTTCCTGTTTCATATTTTATTTCTTTATTCAACCATCAACATTGTCACAATATTGATTTTATTCATGCATTTTATTCATGCTTTTTCACCATACCTTTTCAATTCTGCAGGGAGGTAATGATGCTTCAGGGTCTATGTGCATCCCCCTCTCCTCAGTTCAGATGAATGTTGTTGTGCCTCTCTCTCCATCTCTGCCTCCCAGCGCTGCAACCTTAATACTGGGAATTTCTGGAAAGCAGCCCCTTCTTCTGCTCATTGATTTTCTGCAGCAGCTTGTGGGCTAATTGCCCTTATCAAAATCATGACCTGCTAAATGATGGCTGTCTATAATCGCCCGCACCCTCGCCAGCAGCCACTGACATTTAGTACAATTAATTAATGTGAAACAACAGGGAGTTGGTATCTGCTCTGCTTGGCTGAGATGGCAGCTTGCGTTATGTAAAGCCAGCCAAGGGAGGCCTGAAAGATGGAGCTGGCATTTGATATCTCACTATCTACTGAGCGAGCACATCCGGGAAACTCAATTATGAGCTTGCTGGTTTGATAGGATGGTAATGTGGGATAGGAGAGACTGTAAACTAGTAATAAACACCAGGTAGCCACTATAGCTGCACAATACAAGACTAAAACTGCAAGGGATGGATTAAATATCGTTCATCTGTTCTAATGTAAAACGCATCTGTACCGATGTTTTCTGCGGCACCACCACGAGTTGCTTTTCTCACACAATGAAAAACTATTTCTGAGAAAGGACACTGACAGCACAGACAAGACAAGACAGAGGTGCACCACACAGCAACAAGATATTCACACCACAGGGGGAGGGTGAAATTGTATTGTATGTATTGTAATTTATTCTCACGCGTACTGCTCAGTCTTCTCAGTCAGCAGCTCTGCCGGCAGCAGCATCTCTCTCGCTTTTTGTCTACACAGACAGATGTTGGTGAGTTGCTATGGTTACTGCCATTGATGTGTCTCTGCCACTCTGGAAAGTGAAACTTTCCCCTTGATAATCTTTGAGAGTTAAGTGCAAATCATGATTGTAATAGTCCAGTATTAAAGATTCAAAGTGTTTTATTGTCAACACTGCAGTTATGTATCAGACAGTTGGAGAATCAACATAAGATTTCTGTTGGACTTTATGGATGGAGGACAGAGTGTAAGAGAAATATGAATATAGAAATGTTAGAAAATGCTAAAATAGTGTAAAATCAGTATAGTGCCACAGTCAGTGAATCAGTGTCTCAGGTTCCTGGGGGAAATTATTCCACTACATTGTGAAACAGTGTTTCACAATTTCTAATTGAAGAAAATAAGGATAACCCCAGGTTCCTTTTCAGCACTGTGGCCAGGCTGACTCAGTCATAATTCCACTGAGCAGTGTATCTGCATCTCAGTAGCTGTGACTTCATGACTTTCTTCAATAACAAAATTCTAACAATCAGACAAGCAATCAACAACCACCTGGCTTAAACTGCAACTAATCCTGATAGGTCACTATCTACATTTGTTCCCTTTGACCTACGTCAGCTGACTACTATTATCACATCCTCTAAATCATCAACCTGCCTCCTAGATCCTGTTCCCACTAAGTTTTTTAAGGAAGTGTTCCCTTTAATCGGGACCTCCATACTAGACCTGATCGGCCTGTCTTTATCTGGAGGTTACCTTCTTACCTTCTCTACTTATTTTTGAAGTTGCTGTAATCAAACCTTTACTTGAGAAACCTTCCCTGGATGTGGGGATTTTAGCAAATTACAGGCCCATCTCCGATCACATCTTCACCTCAAACATTCTGGAGAAAGTAATTAATTGTTATAGCTTATCTGAAATCTTTTTTAGAAATCTTTCACACCGATATCAGTTTGTTCGTGCCAGTAATAATCTCCCCACACTAAAGTCAGTCATGGAGTTACACAAGGATCTGCGCTTGGTGCAATTCTGTTCACTTTATATATGCTCCCTTTAGGCAACAGCATCAGAACTCATTCAATAGATTTCCACTGCTACGCTGACGACACCCAGTTATATTTACCAATCGAGCCAAGTGTACACAATCATCTACAGCAGCTTCAATCCTGCCTCGATGACATTAAGACCTGGATGACCCATAATTTCCTTCTCCTGAACTCTGGAACCTAGGTGTTAGCTTTTACCTGTCATTTAGTTTTCTGCTTAAAACATAAAATTATACGTGAATGAATATGCTACTTCCAGGCTGGAGTACTGCAACTCTCTACTGGCTACATACTCCAACAGGTCACTGAGAACTCTGCAGCTCATTCAGAACATGGCAGCTTGTGTCTTGACTAAAACTAGAAAGAGAGATCACATCTCTCCTGTTCTGGCCTCTTTGCACTGGCTTCCTGTATCATTCAGGATTCAGTTCCAAATCCTTCTCCTTGTCTATAAAGCTCTTCATGCTCTGACACCCTCTTATATTGTAGACCTGATAAAACCTTACTACCCCACAAGAACACACTGATTGCAGGCCTCTCTGATATGTGCGGTTGTGGATTTGGAGCCAGAGCCTTCAACTACCGAGGCCCTCTCCTGTGGAACCATATACCAGTCTCAGTCCAAGAGGCTGACCAACAATTCTTATTCATTGATTGCACAGGACTAACATATTGACCGGGGACCCCACGCCCTCAGAGTCTATGTGCATTCTCCCCTCGCAGACCCTATAGATGCTGAGTAGGATCCACGACTACGTCCCTCACCACGGCCGCCTGTCCATCCTGAGTGAGGATCCCCTCCTCTGTCTCTCACCCAGAGGTTTCTCCCATTTTCTACCCTGTCAGGGTTTTTCTTGGGAGTCGTTCCTCAGCCATTGCAAGGGCAGGAGGTGTTCGCTATGTTACTTCTCTGTACATACTGTTGCTCACTTTTGTAAAGTGCCTTGAGATAATGTCTGTTATGAACTGACACTTAAATACAGTTGAGTGTAGTAGAGCTGACATAAGGAAACAGCATTTTCATGATATTAAGGTGTTTTGTACATGCAACACTGTAATCAGCATATATTTTGTGTAGCCTTCTCACATGAAGGTACACAAATTTACACATTTATATCATTAAAAAACATCTTTAAAGTAGGCTGTGTAGAGATTTTCCTCACTTCGAGCTTACATTTCACATCTATGGCAAATTAATATATTCATTATGATGATAGGTGTATCTGGGTTTGGGTTCTAGAGACAGCAGCCACGGAAGTGTAGCCCAGATACTCATATACTTGGGCATTTCCACCACGCTCTCCAGAAGGATTCCTAAACTAGCCAAGGGATATAACCTCTTGGTGTATCAGTAAAACTCCAAAGTCCAAAGAACTGATCTCAAGAGCAGGAACAGGAGTGCATTGATCAGAGGAAACACTGACAATCATTCCTGACAAGTATTCCTCTTGCCTGAAATTGATCTGAGGAAAGAGATATGTGAGGAGAAGAAATAAAGAACAATTGGAGAGTGGAAGCAGGGAAACTCATTTCTGTCAATGTTGGAGTGATATTCATATTGGTTACATGACAGAAAAGATATCAGTGAATAGATCTGATTCACTGGGGAAATTAATGACTGTTCTACCTTAACATTACAATCTCTGCTCTGACACTGATGCGCCCGACAAATCAAGAAAAACAGGCTGGCTAAAAATCCTGTGAAATCCAATGGAATTATCGAAGGCTGTTGCAAATGTTTAACAGGTGTGATTACTGATTAATGTTTCACCGCTTTTGTGTTTGTTTCACTGTTTTCTGACTGTGTTTGCTCCTGCTGCTCTCCATCTGTCATAAACAAACACATTCCCCTCAGGTGGATGTGGCCTCCCAGGTTATCCCTATTTGCGACCGCTTCTTATTCAGCTTTGCTCAGCTCAGCTCTGTCAATTGCATTTGTGCCACTGATCTCTTCTTATTTGTTTATTTTACTAGTTTTTAGCCTCTTTGTTTGATCTGCGGCACAGCATGTGCACTTTCTGCACCACTATCCCTCCCCCTTGTTTTATTAGTCTTTTATTTGAATACCAACATGCTGTGCCACTATGAAAAGGCTCTTCACATCCCCAGGCTGCCTTTAGAAAAAAAAATCTTCTTAATCTTCTTTCCCATATGCTATAGTTTTAAACTGTCTTACCAGGAAAACAAATGTTAAAACATCTGCTTTGTGTCTCTAGACACTTACCATTATACACAAAAATGCACTGTCAGGCCTTCCCTTCTCCAAGGTGCATATTCAGCCTGAATGTTGTTATAGTTTGTCTGCCAAATTTTGCCAAGGCGTTGTAAGAGTCTGATTGCCAACAGAAAGCTGTAATCACATGCCATGTTACATCTAGTATTTCTCCAGGCTCTTCCAGTCATGCTCTTCTCACAAAGGCACAAGCAGCTAGTCTCACACCTATACCACAGGAGAGGAAGACAATCCCGGCTTTGAATGATTTTGCAACACAAAACTCGTACCTTGGAAAATCACTGGTTCCAAAATAATTTCTTGTCATGGCTGAAAAGAGGGTGAAACAGGGGGCCAGCAGGAGCGAAGCAAAGAGGAAAGTAATCCCTGTGGTGCGCAATTGTAACACAGCAAACAAGGTACAGAGCTGGACTCTGAGGATGGATACATCAGCTTGCAGCGCACAATTCTTAAAAATCAATACAGCAAACAATCACAAAAACAAACAGCGTGTAGACATGCAGTGTTATGTGTCAAAGAAAGAAAGATAGACAGATAGACAGAGACAGACAGACAGACAGACAGACAGAGAGACAGACAGACAGACAGACAGACAGACAGACAGACAGACAGACAGACAGACAGACAGACAGACAGACAGCTAGACGGATAAAGACAGACAGATAGATAGATTGATAGATAGATAGATAGATAGATAGATAGATAGATAGATAGATAGATAGATAGATAGATAGATAGATAGATAGATAGATAGATAGATAGATAGATAGATAGATAGATAGATAGATAGATAGATAGATAGATAGATAGATCCTACAACTCACCATCTAAATGACTAAATGCAGCACGATAAAAAATGAACAGATATTTTGATGGTAATTACTACACAATGGAATGACAGTGTGGAAACCTACTGTGGTCTCAGTTGCATGCCATCTTGTCAATGTCTAATCTTTTATGGCATCTTTCTCTCTCACACTCTCTGTTGTTGTTTTTAACAGCGGCTGTCACTTCATGGGATTTTCACAACATTTTTTGGAGTATCACATGACAGGTATAATATGTTACTCCCATGCCGTCAGGGCAACACAGAGAACATCACAGCATCATGAGACTAAGAAAAAGGGCTACGTGGGGTTATTGATACACAGTTGAAAAAAGGAATGTTTTTACAGTAGCTGATTCTTGAACATGGTCACTGATGTGGCCTGTTTTACTGTGTCAGGCAGGTTGTTCCAGAGGCGTGGTACATAGGTGCAGATAGTGGCCTCCCCTTGCCTCGTGTTACTCCGGGGAATAATTAGCCTCTGACTGTTAGTGGATCTGAGCGGTCTTGACGGGAGAAGCACGACTTTTTAGTCAATCCTGGTTTTCACAGGTAACCAGTGCAGTGATTTAAGAACTGGTGTGATGTGGTGAGATCTCTTAGTTCTAGTGAGAACATGTGCTCCTACATTTAGAATTAATCGTAATCTATGAATACTTCATTTGACCAAAAGGAAACTAGCTGCTGGGAAACATTTGAGTAAGGTCTTGGAAAGTCTTACCATGCACAATACGGACAAATCCAACCCAAAAAATGGTTTTCAATTGATGGGATTTTGAATATGAACCTAATCTTTAATGTATCATTGAGCTGGGTGCAGGCAACTAATGGAAAAAAGAGAATCATGCTCCTTCATTGATGTTATATTAAATTTTAGGGGATGATGGAGACCAAAAGGTTCCTACAGGATACGTTGATATTAAACTGGCATTGGGAAGACTGATGGGTTGGTAATATTGCTTTGTTTCAGCTGGAGGACTGAGTAGGAAATCGTTCATATCGTTAATACTACAGCCAATGATGTTCTGAATGGTAATTGCTTGGAGTTGGTGATAGACCGTGTTGCTCCCTGGTGGTTGAAGGATTATTGAGCTCAGAAAGTCATGGCTCACACTTGAGGTAAAAATGCTAACTATTACTTGAATATTCATTCAAATAATTGTGTATTTTGTTGTCTCTTACTTACAAAATGCTCTGCCTAAGTGGTGGGATCTTAATTCATGTTTTTATTTGAGACACTAGTGTAGATTACAGTTATTCTTCATAATTGTCAGTATACTGTTTGCCGTCCTTGGTGATAGCTCCTTAGCTCCTTGGTGAGAGCACTTCATTTCCCATATGCATTCATGCTGTTGGCCAAAAAGAGCCATTAAGTCACTGGAAACTCTGCCCTTGGAAACTTTACCATTACGGCCGCCCATCTGCCATGAAAAGAAAATTTGTTTTGGAGCAATCTGGACTTTCAGCAGTCATTATTATTTAATCACTCAGGGATACATTTCCACACCAATATTCAAATTCATTGAGCTCAGAAGGTCCAACCTTCATTAACTGTGTGCTGTGCTGCCGACAGTGACGATGATTTGAAAGCACAGTGCAGCTGATGTTTTTGTACAGATGTCGATTATGTGCGTGTCAGAAGTCCCATAATGGTTAGTCTTTATTGAGCTGGAAGAATTTCTTCCATTGTGTTCAATATGTCCAATATGTCCTTGTGGAGGACTGCTTGCAGCATCGGGGGGAACGTCCTATCTTTTAAATAAGTCAATACACTTGCTGCCTCTTCCCCTCCATTTGCTTCAGTCTATCTTTGCAAAGTCTCAAGCAGTTGTAAACTTTCAGTTGGCTGCTTGTGTGTCAGTGTAATGCCGATGCTAGCCAAGCTCTGCAGAAACTGCAACAGCTCCGACATGACAATGGACATAAAGGCAAGAAGTTTTGGGAAGAAAAAAGTTGTTTCAAACAAAGTTATTCATGAGTCACAGGAGAAAAAAAGGAAGGACACTTAAAAGCACAGAAATGATGAATTCAGGTCAGGGAAGGAGTTTATTTTTCTGAAGAAGAAACAACAAAAAATAAATGCTAAGAAATTGTCAAACTCTCCAAACAGTGATGCAGCAGTGTCAGCTCCTGACGGTGCATTTTACAAACAACACTTTATCATTGCAGGGATGAGAAAACTATAACTCTACTGAAACCAAGTCACAGTTATGAGATTTCAAAGTAATTAGAGACATCATTTATAACAATCTAGAAGTTGTGCAGCTTAATAGTGTTTTTCTGTTGCCCTTATAAAAGCCCTCTGTCATCTAAATCAGGTTGGCAGAGGAGCCTGATGTGACTAGTGGGCAGGTCATCTCCACAGGTCTGCAGAGAAAAGCTTTTCTCCCAGAGGGGATAGGATCTCTGTGGTGGGGGGACAAAGGAGCACAGAGGTAGAGTGGAGGTTTCACAGAGATGGGGTGGGGGGGTTTGGGGGGCAGGTAGAGTAAGGGGGAAAAGAGGTTCTTCATAGTTTCATAAACCCAGAGAGAAAGACCTTGAATTCGTCTCACGTAGCACTGGGTGCTCTGTCCTTACAGCCCGACAGAACAGCAAATGGGCTGATGAATGCATTACAAACGCGCTTTTGTCTGAGGAGCTTGTGTCTCAGTGAGGTGGGGATCAGAGGCTTACAAGCAATACAGATTTATTGTGAGCTGCAGCTTGTCCAGGTATAGGAGACAAAGCATGTGTCTGGAATAATGATTGCGAAGTTGACCAAAAACAAAGGCTTCTAAAAAACAACTTGTTAAACCTCAAAAACTAGTGAAGGGGAGGAAAGGTTGAGAAGAGAAGAGTTCTTTGTTTTCTTTGAAAGACATTTTGGGAAATAAATGAGAGTGAATTTGTGAGTTTGTGTTTGCGGCAGGGAGAGGGAGGACAGAGCAGACCATGACAACAGACTGTGACTGTGGTCTGAAAAAACACAAATCGTTCATCACCGTAACACTGTGTTACAATTTCTCCACAGTTCCCATTTAAATATTTCTAATAACATCATCTGTAAATAGAACCACATTTAATCTTCAAATTTATCTTCAGATGAAATAATTTGTGATATTATGATTGGAATTTGTCTGATAGAAATCAGAAATCTTCGACCCTGTTAAAGTCATACCTATAATGTATGTTCAAATAACACCAGTATGAACTGTGCAGATTCAGCAGTTATGGGGGTTAAATAAAATGTCTTCTATTTGCCTCTTATTTTGAACATATTGAGAAATGGCCTGCTTATTTGGACTGCCTACCTTTCGTCCCGGACTGAACAAAGCCCTTTTTAAATCTGATTTACCGACTTCGAGTTGTGCGTTTGGGTCCTCCTCTCCTCCTGTACTACTAGTGGGTGGAGACCAACCATGCCTTCACTGAAAATTTGTTGAGTAATTTGGTTTTTATGCTTGCGACGGTATACCTCTCACCTGCGAAAGTACAGGAAAATGGAGAATTTTGCTTCTTCAAATGCTCGCTTCCCTCTAAAGGAACAGATGAGAGGTGTGCTGCTTGGATTCATGCCAGAAACCCTCTCTAGTTTGCACTTTTCGTGTCTCGCACGCAGAACATGAGTTTATAAAAAATGAATATGTGTTCCTCATGTAGGTTGAACCTTAATGTGTGGGCTGACTATGTAGATGTGGAAGAAGATTATTTGAAAGAAATAAGTGCTTACTCATAACACAAAAGCATTAGCATCTCCTCCACATATTTTCAGAATTCTAAACATAATCATTGTATTTCAGCAATAATTAATCAGTCCCAAGCAAGTCTCTGTACCTATGCATTAAAAAAAATAAAAAAAACAATGAAGGGTCTCAAAATGTGTTCTCTGACATGGCTCACATTTATTGGAGCTATTGAGTGCATTGGAACACTTTTTCAGATGTTGAATTTTTAATACAAAACTAAGTAAGTCTGCATTACTCAATAACAATGTGCAAAAGGAGAGTAAAACATCAAAACAGAGATTCTTGCCTGCACTGGGTTAACTTGATAGTGCAAGTGAGTTCTTCAGTAATCCCTCTTAGGGAAATGGAAGGTAAATTTGGAGCCCATTGTTTACTACAAAAAGCCCATGCTCGCACTAAACTTGAGTCTACTGTACAACGGCTGACTGCTGTGTTTCTATTTGCTTTCATCAGGTGAAATCCAGGACCTTTGGATTATATTTTTTTCAGGTTTTAATGCTAAAAGTCACTTGACTTTGACATCTCTTATTATTTCAAAATGTTTCAAGGAAATTATTTGAAACTCATGACAAAAGCCAATTATTTGAAACAGACCAGATGATGATAGCAGTGCCCTGTTTTAGAGATAAGGTAAGATAAGATAAAAGATCTTCTTATTCACTGGCTTATTAGTCAGTTAAGTCCATTGAGTGAACTGTTAAGTCCATGAACTGTTAAGTCAGAGTAAACTGTTAAGTCACTGAGTCTTAGTCACTCAGTGAGTCTTATTCACTAAGCTCCAGGCATCCAGGTTGTGAGTGGAGGTGAAAACATTATCTGCCTCTGTCTGCACAAAGACTGATAGTTTCATTAACTGCAAAGAATGTGTTTGGTCACAGTTGGGCACCAAGAAAATAAAAATCCAAACTAAAGGAGCATTCACAGTGAAGATGGCTCTAGCTGTTGAATGAAAGGCTTCTACCAACATGGTTTTCAGAGGCTTTCAATGAATAAAGAGAATATTTCAGTGATGGTAATAAAGTTGAGGAACGGCAAAATCCTCAAATGTAATTGGGCATTTTGACAACACTAAGAGTATGCAGCTAAAAGCTTAATGCTGAAGTCAACATAACAGTCAAGGTCATCAGCTTCCTGTTCCATGTCTTCACAGTGACTCGAGCTGCTTAACTTGGACCACAAAGTACAGATAAGACTGTTTTCAGGCGCCCATTCAGATTTTGTCATTTTGTGGAAACCTTGAAAACAAACATCAGTGCAGCCATGCAGTATATAAAACGTAGCAACTAATCTAACAGCTCAACATCTAGGTTTCCAGTGCGGATTGTAATCTGGCATGTATCTGAGACATTTATGAGTTATTTTACTGATTTTCTCTCTTGACCTCACAAGAGAGATCTAGACCTATCACATGTTGAGAAGGTCCTTCAGCTCGGCGCATGTATGAAGTGCTCATTTGCTCCTCACGTCTCATGTTCTCACATGTGGTTCCTAAAACACTCATCATTATGTGATGTCAAATGGCAGCTCAGGATCATCACAGCTCCTATAGAGATTCATTTGCATTTGCGGTTCGTGCTTCAGATGTGATGAGCAAATTGGCTGTAAATATGCTATATTAATGCAATTTCATGTTTCTGATATGTTCATGTACCAAATCCAGTGATGAATTCATGCCACATTCAGCCCTAACATTATTAATGTTGCAGTGCCATGGCTGAGATGTGATGTAGCATGAAAGCTCAAAGCTTAGAGCTGATTGGTCTTGTGCATATCAAACTCAAGCCCTGATAGACAAAAACTGTCACAGCAGCATCTCACTCTCTTTCTCTCTGATTTTGTTGGAAAACTGAATTGACAATAACAAAAAAAAAGGCAGAAAAGTTTAGATTAATCAAAGCTTGTCTGAATGAGTTAACAGCTGTGCCAGGAGGTAAAACTCCAAACATTCCATGACAGTGACAGTGCACTTGCGAGGGTGAAATGAGGAGGTTCTTGAATATAACCACTGCTTCACCTGTTTAGGAGTAAGCTCAGACATGTGTTGGTGAACATCCTGAAGTAGTTAACAGGCATGGAGCCAGAGATTTCCCTAAGGGGCTGGAGGAGAGTAAAAATGAGCTAAAAGGAAGTGAACACTGGGCGTATCATTTGCAAATTGGCAAAAAGCACGACTCTACTGAAAGCTTCTGTTTCATTGCAGCTGCAGCATTGTGAAAGCATTATTATGATGTAAGCATTATTGGCAGATTAGAGCACTAATGCTCATTTAACACAAACATTTATCTGGAGCATCACATTTCTTCTGCAAAAAAACAAACAAACTGAGGTTCGATTTGTGTCGATTTCTAGTTGTGATTGTGAGAATTTTTGCACATTTCTAATAACATTTGGCCAGTGTGATATCTTGGGAGAGGAATGCCTGCTTGAGGTTAGAGAAAATGAGATACAGAAAAAATGGGTTACAGTTTTTTTAGGGCATCTACCAGAATGGGGATGGGGCAAGCAAGAAAATGAAAAAGAATTATATGCTGAAAAAGTGTGAAAGGAAGGAGCAAGAAGGAGGGGGAGACAGCTGTGCTATAATTTCTGTACTCTTGCAAAAGTGTCAAAAGATTGAGAGGACAGCGGGCAAGATGAATAGTTTGAACTTGTGTGCCTGAGAGTGAATGATAGGGCAGGGAGAAATGTGGGGAATGAAACCACACACATAGACACACACAAATACACGCAAACACTAAAAGAGTGGCTTACCTGTACACAAGTTTGATTAAAAAAAAAAAGGCTGCAAGGGGGGAAAAAGGTTAGTACAAAACGAAAAAGCCGCACAGAGAGTCAGAATGTGGGGAAACAGAAATGAAGACAGCGCCCGCAGGCTGAGAGTCACCACATCAGTCGGCCTTTATCCACAGCGTATGACCACACAAGTCTGTCCGTGGGAGCTGTCATTAAAGCCTCCCTGTAGGTGTCAGGGTGAGAGATTTTAACTAGAGTAAACAGAGCAAGATTAATGGTGCGAAATAGCACACAAGTCCATGAAAAGGTTGTTAATGCAAACATTAGCTCATCAGATGGCGTCTGACAGTGTGGCGCTCTGCAAGCACTTTTTTTTTCTGCTAAAGTGTGCCCTGCTCCAGATAATCTGTCTGCATGTATGCGTTTGTGTGACCATGTCATTAATCAGCCGTATAACCAAGAAGCTAAGGAACATTTTGAATGCAGGTGAATGATTAACAAAACGTTTCACACCAGGGCCTTATCCTAGCACGTCACTCTATGACATATGCCTTATTTTATTAGAGGGAGGAGGTGTGAGAAATTCAAAGAGGTATTATAGCTAAATTAATCAAAACAGTTCATCATTTTTGCTCTTCCACAAAACTCCACATCTGACAATGATGGTCCAGCTCAGGCTGATGTGTCCAAATCAATAACAAATTTAGGATGCTGGTGCCTGGCCCACAGCTCATTACATTGGTCACTGTTATTTACTGGCTTTGGGCTGCCGCCTCCCCCTCCTCTGCTTCGTCCTCCTCATTCTCTACATGATCCAGGATTGTATTTCATACAAATTCTCCACCACACAGTACAACCTGCTCCCATTCACTGCCGCCAGGAGATAGTTCCTCCAGGCCAACCAGCCGGCACACTCATTAGATGCTATCCTACAGATGTCCAGATTATCATCATCTTCTCATCTTCATCATCTTCTGAAAAAACCTCAATCGCAGTGTTCCAAAAGCACTGAATGAAAAAAATATTTGTCATGGTTAATTTTGTGGTATTACTTGGTTTATGTCCACACTAATGTTACTATCATCCCTGGTTCATTTATGAGTCACCAAGCAAATTCCTCATAGATGTAGACATAGACTTAGACTAACTTTATTGATGCCTTTGCGATGATTCTCTCAGGGAAATTTACATTTCCAGCTGCATAGTAAAATGGGTGCCATACAAAAAGTATACTGATTTGTATAAGTGCCTGGATGGATTAACTATAGGGACAAATACACGGCTGTGATATCTACAGTGTCACATGCATGCAATGTGATTCAGTGCTGCAAATCACAGTCAAAAGTGAACCCTGCAGAGCAGTTTGCTAGCATGTAAACCAGTCAGAAACTAAAGCCTAAACATGCATGTATCTTCACTCAATATATTGTGTAATGTACCATCAGCTGGTTATATTTTGGTAAGTCAGTGAAAAGTGTGAAAGTACCCGTTTAGTGCTACATGATAGCCTATTCTGTTACATGTCAAGGGAAGATGTTGAACTCCTTGCAGGGTTGTTTTGCATTTATTCTGATCAAAAATTAGTTATTTTTGTATATTTCAACACAGAATGTTCAAAGACCAGGTTGAAATACATACAAATTGTTTCATTTGCTATCAATTTATGTAACATTGCAAGCAATTTCTTTGATTCTAAGTGAATTTGGTGTGAATTTTTTTTTTCTTTGTCAGATGTCAGTTTGCAATCCTTGATAATGAAATGAATCTTACATGGTCAACAAAGCAGAGAATACAGGATACAGCAGCACTGTTACCTGAGCAGCTTGGCATGATGTGTGCAAAACATCTACCAGAGGAGGAGGAGGAGGAGGAGGGAGGGGGAGGGGGAGTGATCCTGCCTTGTTTGCCCACAGCTGTTTAACCGGGGGAACACTGGCCCACACAGCGGCCTCCCGGCGATGCAGTGACAGGACGCTGGATTACTGTGCTTCTGCCAAATGAGGCAGAACGGGGTTAATTCTGTTTGAGCCTCAGCACTTGAGTCAACTTCACGGCCTGATTAGCAAACTGAGACGAGAGACTGGCGAGGAGGAGAAAAAGGAGGAGCTGTGCAAAGGTGATGGTTGCAGGAAGCACCCACAGCGGTTTTAAATGAAGTTGAACTTGTAGCTGCTGGAGCTGGGTTTAATTTGGCCATGATGCAAATTACTTCTGTTAATGCTGTCTGTTCATAATCTACTGTGCAGCTCTACGAAGGATTAAGATGATCTTTGCAAATGTTTTATTTCACAGCTTTGTAATTCTGATGTAAGCTTTGGTGGGAATCCAAAACTCTCACACACAAAATGTTAAGATACAGTGTCACACTTGTTTGTCTGGAAAGGCAGAAATGATACTTAGATAGTAACAGAAAGCCTGGCAGTTCTTCAACTTAACTGATTGGAAAAGAGAGTAACAAATTAGTTGTAATTGTGGATTAGGGTTGTTATAATTACACCTGGCAATCACTGATTAATCATGAAGAACAATGATTGTAACTAAGACGCCCAATGTCCCACTGTTTATGAACTGTGATGAAGACGTTTGCTGACAGTTGTGCAGACATTTACATCCAGGTAGATGCAAAGCACAGAGGGGACACAGGGATGTAATAAAGTCTAAAACATCTTACACTACTGCTTGTGTAAATTCTTATGCATGATTCTGAGACTATAATGTTAAAGGACCTTTGGGGCTGGGATAATGTATGTACTTGTATATTTAGTCTGGAAACAGTGTGAAATGTTTAGACAGAAAAGATGGAGGTATTCCAACCAGACTGATATGACAGGAGTTCTGTTTTTTATGATCATCGGTATTTAACGTTCCAAGATCTGCTGCAATAGTGTGAACAAACTGTCTCCATAACTCTCCTCAGTGACAGGGTTACCTACTGCATTACATTTATTCGTCTCTCTCTGTTGTCATAAAGTAAAAGCAAGTCGATAAAGATGATTTCTCATCATATGCATTTTGTATGTCGTGGTTCGCTCACTCTCAGACAGGAAAGAAAGGCTCATCCCATTCAGACTTCCTTTGCACTTTATTTTGCTTTAATTATATTTGTATGTATGTTTGTTTCTACATAAGCCTTATGGCCTCCACTTACTTTATAAAGTGTACTAATCAATGGTTCACACTCTTATTGCACACAATCACTCCCTGCAGAAACAACACAAAAAAGACCATGTATCGATTATTGGGTAACACATCATAATACATCTCTGTCTCTTGCAGGAATCCAGCCTTCTTAAGTTTGGTCTTTGTTTGATTTTCATTGTATCCCAGGATAAAAACTGAAATTAAAGTGTATTATAGTTTTAAGTCTTTAATTTGTAACCAAACAGACTCATCCTGGCAGAATTACTGCCACAGATTTAAAGTGGTGGGCAAATTGGCAGAGAGTGAGTAATCAGTGGCAGCATTTGCATGACAATGTTGTCTGCTGAACAGAATAAAAAACATTTTTACAGAATTTGTTTTCAAAAGGGATATCAATAAGGCTTGTTACACAATACATTACAACCATTATTTGTGGAATAAAAGGCTTGTCATAATTGCAGATAAACACACAATAAGCAATTAGAAAAGGTGTTAGGGTCAGAGTCACAGTGGCCAAATAGTGCCACTGTACATGTGAGAAATATTTTGTGTCACAAAATTATTGAAGCGTGTTGTGGACCAGAGCCATCTCCCAGCATGATACACAGAAGCAGAAAAAAAAACCACCACCTTTAGCCACCGCTCTGTCAGTCCCAAGCTCAGCCTCAGCCTTCATGCTTGGGAACCGAGCAGGGCGGGGCAGAGAGGAAATTAGTTTTTTCCCGTTAAAGTAAGTGTTTACCACATGAATATTAGTCACGTTGCAATTGGTTGCTGGGTTACCATCATTTGAAAAAGGGATGCTGTGAAGGGGTGGTAATTGCCACGCTTAGAGTCAAGATGTTTTTTTACTTCCTAAATTCACAACAAATAGGACCCGTTCCCCTCCAAGATATTTATTTGTTTGATATTTGTATCTTCCATTTCCCGGTAGGAACTGCTGAGTGGAACACACACATCAATGACAGATTTTGCGCTGTGTCGTAAAAATCAAACATGCCCCGCCAAGGCTTCAAGCAGGAAGCAGACGAGGTTCAAATGGATTTCATGTGGGCTGATGTGGCACTCGAAGGTCTCAGAGAACTGTAGACAAACATCATCACTTGAGTGCTCAGTAATACTTACTCTCTTCATCCTTTAAAGAGCCAAAGTCCTCCTGTGGTTGAGCAGGAAAAAAAAACAAATAACCAAATAGTGAGGAAACTACCAGCCAGCATTAACAGGCTTTCATTCGTTCATATGTCTGTCATTCTTCTTATCGTCATACCAGCTGTAAAGGCTAAAAGAATCAAGGCTTCTTTGTTTACGTGTCAGTCAAAGAAGCAGTATACACCACTGATTTGGTCCATTTAATTGGCTTTGGCTTTGAGTCCAAAAAGGTTAATTTATCAGCACGAATCAAACATTTCATGGGCCACAGACTTTCTGTCTTTGTGTTGTGACCTTGAAAACGGCACAACCGATTAAGTGTGTTAAACACCTGATGTCAGGGCTGCAGAGAGGCCTGTTGCATACGCAAACATTTCAGAGATTTAGTGTGAAAGTCTGTGGACCTTAGAGTCTCCCTGTATGCCATACTGCCAACATTCAGACCCAATCTGTAACGAGTGTTTGCTTCCAGTGCAAAATTTAGTGACACTGCATTGAATTTTGCCCAAATAAAAAGATTCAACTTCACGTAACCTAGAAACTTACTGAGTGACGTCTTGTAGGTAATTTCTGCTCTCAACAACCTGTCACACAAATGAGAACAATTGTGCAGAGACTTTACTTTTTTTCTTCAAAGCATTCATGACATTTCTCTCAGTTGTACAAAAAAGCTACGAGAGTAGTTGTGAAAAGTAATTAAGAGGACATCTGAAAGCTGTCATTTGCTCTAACATTTTCTCACAAAGCCATTCTGTGTATGCAGTGTATCCCATTTTGCTTTGTGTTCAAACCTTAATTTGCTTATACACAGTTTGGACAGATAATCTCACAAATTCAAGACTACTGTCTGATACAAAAGTAGGCATTCAGCATTCTTTGTTTCACTTTTCCATGTGTTGTTGCTCTACATCATGAGAAATGATACAGTTTGAAGGACTCTTCAGACTCCATCAGTCCTGGAAAGACCATGGACCTCATAAGCATCACTGCTCTTGTGCTGCTGAAATGATCTTAAGTAGCACTTACAGAATCTTTGCAGAGGGAACAATAGATAGTTCCTCTGGGAATATAGCAGTTTACTTCTTTATCTCCTTTCCATTTGAATAAATGATTTTTTCCCCGTGTATGTAACTTAGTATGAGAGGATGATGCTCTCTGGACTGTCCTGGCAGATGCAAAGTGGCGTTAACCATCTACTATTACCTGTCAATTACAATGACTGAGTACTCTACAGGGACTCACTGTATATAGTCTCTATCAAAATACCCTTTATTCATCTTATTTACATTTTAGAAGCTCACTTTATGGTGACACATAAAAATGACACATTGACTCTTCTTGCCTGTATGACAGACCGTAATTATAAAGATCAATAAGCAAGGTATAAATAACTTTCACTGTGTTCCTTGTAGTGTTCAGTGGAAAATTATTGCTATTTTTGTGGCTATTTTAACCACGACAGTTACACTCATAAATCAGGTTGATTCATGTTTATTGGCTTATTAAGAGCTTAGAGAGGATGTTTGCAGTGGCATTAAAGTGTAAGGTTGCCAATAGTTTACCCATGGTGAACAAATGTCATGAAATAAACAAAGCCCACACTGAACCGATCTACTCAGAAGCAGCATAGTGGCTACATGTTAGAGACAGATTCATCTCATTACTCTGAACCACTGCGTTTCATTGTTGTTCTAGAGTGAGTCCCGACACCACACCAGCTGACACATTCCTTCATTATCATGGTGGAGAGCCAAAAATGTATCAATATGGATGTAAAAATGTGTCCGAAGAAATGGGGTTGTAGTTAATGAGACGTTCGGCTGATTGAAAAGAAAATCTGTTTGTATGCGTCTGGAGTGAACTGTTGATTCAGAGGAAAAAGTCGCCGCACAGATCAGATCCTGCTCTTTGTGGCCAGGTCTGTCACACTCAGAGCATTGGCACACAGTCAGCCTGGGTTATTGTTTGTAATGTTTTCCAATCTACCTTGAAACCCTGTTGGAAGAGGCTTGAGATAAAACTAGTCAATGAACATCACAATGCATTTCTGTATCCAAAGAGTATTTTTTTTTGCAAGACATTTTCCAAGGCATTGTTATCCCTTTGATTACATTGCAGCACTGTCACAGTCATACCTAGAACAATACATCTTTAATCTAAACATATCATCTGTTGTCACAGACATCTCATGAACTGTCTTCTGATCACTATACTGTGAACTACAAAATAACAGGGTCTGTCATTTCCTTGCTTCTTTTAATGTTAACCTGCAGCACATATTAAACATGAGCTGCACAATTTTCTCATAGGAAGTCCTCAGTGCATTCAAGACGTGTCTACAAAGTCCTGTAGACTTTTTGTATCAAGTTGTTACCTGTGTCTAGGAATTAACATAGAAAACAACAACCTTTTTTGTACCGGGAAGTTGCCTGCTGACATCAAGTGAACTTGTTTTGGTGAGGCAACGTTTAGTGACGTTCTGTTGCTTATTCTTTCACTGCAACTTGAAACATTTGGCATCACAAACATACAACTACAGATTCAATTCAACACAGCTTTATTCAAAGTGGTGCTTCATAACAATGTTATTTCAAAACACTTCAAATTTAGAGATGGGCTGCACCAAGCTCACCAACACAGTCCAATACATCTGAGATAAAATCTATGATTCACAAACAAATAATCCTTCGATTTTACATTTATTGCACAGGTGCAACATTTATGTTTCGGGTTGGAAGATCTTGCCGGGACGTAACAAGTGTGTGGTTGGACACTTGCTGACACTGAGCTGTGATTTTTTCTCTCTCCCTGTTGCCCCTCTATGCCACCACCAAATCACTTGAGAGACAGTGACAGCCCACAATTCCCAGGTGATTGGAGAGTAAAACAGCTCCAAAAGGCCTCATTGTAATCATCAGTCACCTCTGACCGTACCTTACTTATGTCTGTCAACAAACATGGAGCTACTGACAGAGCTGATGGCACATGTACTCCCTGCTCCATCTTAGCTCCTCCTGCGCCATCTGTGCCTGGATTGAGAGTGCAGGTGGGTGATTTCCCTGTAAATGTTAGTCGGTTGGCTGCAAAGCGTCACTGGTCTGCCAGGTTTAAATGTAGAGGATTTGGCTGAGTTATAACCTGCATATGTATGCCGCTCTGCTGCCATACTGGACACCATCTGCAGGCTGTCATCTGTGCTTCTGCTTGAGTGAGTGTGTTGAGGTTGTATGGTAGCTGGCAAGTGCCAAAAAACAACAGAGCAAAGTGTGAAACACTTTTATAAAGCTTGGAATGAACCTTCGTTTTGCATGTAAATTAACACATTTACATGCAATACAAATAAATTACACAAGAAACGTACCTCTATTGAAAGCGAAATGAATTCTTTTTACCCTATTTGTACCAAACCTGAAACACACTCACAAATGACACAATTTTCCTGGAAATGGAATCAACAGCAATGATGGTGAAGCCATGCATTTTCTTAACCCACGTTGTACCTCAGCAACGTGGTGGTGGTCTGCTGGAGCCTAGCTCAGTACACATTGGACAAATGCAGGGAATACGGTACTTATACTAAACTAATACCAATCACTGCACAGAATGACCCACGGTCCAGCCCAGCTCCCTCCTGCTCCAAGCAGTCACTAATTTATATAATCTGTTTTGGTGCATGATGTGATAACAATGTCATCTAAAATTTTAATCTCTCTCAAGCTTCATAGATGTGGTTTGCACTGCATGTTTTTGTGCATTTTCCAATCACTGTGGATTTGTGTGGAGGAGGGTGTGAGGGTGGTAGCAATCATACCCTCTATACTGATGAAAGTGGGCTCTGCTTGTGTTGTATTTTGAATAAATGGATAAAAAAATGTATTTCAAACCAGCTTTGAGCAGCTGTGGTAAATTTACCAGGGTTCAGGTTAAGTGCAAAGGTGAGTTTCAAGAGTAATTTTTCACCAGTGTAAATTGTCAAAGACTGGGTTCAGCATAAGGAAGATATTTGTGCAAATTGCAGGTGAAAAGTGAGTGAAAAGCTGCAGACAGACAAACTCAGTATGTCCACTGAATGTTTCAATAAACACACATAGCGACAGTTTTAACACTCACACAAAAATATATGACCGTCTTGTAAAGTCATGTATATTTGTTTTTTTCCAGGATTTAATATTTACAATATGGGAGTGTAAAATGGCTCCATTGCAAAAAAAAAAGCAATACTGGACACTTTATTTGGTAAAGGGTAATTCTACACGCTAGAACAATTTTTACTCAAGTATAGCATGAGAGTTCTTTCTCTGTACAATGTCACACCTCTGACTGCATTGCATTTTTACAAGTCTGTTTCTCATTGCCCTTTTTGACCAGATAACAGCCAAAGTAGTATGGATGACATGGCCCATGTAATGACTCTGGAGCTCTGAAGCAGTCATTCGCAGATTACTGTGATGAATCATGCATGACTCATACCAATTAATGCACAGAGGAAATGAACGCACTCACAAACACTTTGAACGGACTCGGGTTGACCTTGGCAACATCATTAGAGGAAGGTGTTGGAAGGTGCGTAAGTCATTTATCCACTAGCTGATAGGCTCCGAATCAACCGTCATCTCCATCATGTGTGGTAAATAATCGTCATACCTAAAAATACGTCAGATCCGAGGAGAACATCTGAGCAAAACTGGCTGAAAGCAGAAGCGACTCAGGTAATGGAGGCTGCCCATTCTTAACCTTGGTTCCCCATTACATATCCACTCAGCAGGCTATTTTAGCAGCTGTATGTGCCGAGACAAACATATACACAAAAGTAGAACTTAAAACGGATCTGTGAGGACTAACGAGTGGATAATGGCATGTTGTTGATGGACTAGATCCATTATTTCTCCCATCATCTGTTGCTGGCTATTTGTATCTCTATCTTGGTAATGGCAGGTGTTTTCATATCAAACCAGGGTGCTTCAGCATGTGTCCACATCCAAGTCTGCGCAGCGCAGATGAAACCCCAGTGTATATGTCTTCATTCATGTTCTTAAAAGGCTACAAGAAACTGCACAAACTGAGAGCAATATAGGAATTCATGCTTCTGTGAGTAATCCTACCAATAAAAGATTCTACACTTAACTATTATAACATTTTTCTAAAGCCTGTCAAAGTTTTGGAACAGGGTTCATATCTGCAAGAACATGTTACATTAGTCCTGATGTTATTTACAACACTAGCTGGTCTTTTCATAATATTTCTAACTTGTAAACCGGTCTTTGGACATGCTACTAATTACTAATTACTACTACAAAACTAACTGGTAATTTTGAGACAACCTCTGAAATTCAAACAAATGCCATTTGTTGCTTTTATTTGTTAAACATTTGAAAAACACTTGATCTCCTATAACATTACTTAGACAAATTAAACAACCCTTTTACTTTCTTCTGTTTTCTTCTGCTTCTGTTGGTTCCAATATGAATGAGAAAATACATTTTTATAGCCTTCAATGATCATGACAGGCCTATGTTTGCATTCATTTAGATTACATCTTAAGATCAAGACCTGATCCTGTGCCCACCAAAGTTACAGTTCAGTATTTTATTTTGATTCATGTATTTATTTATTTATTTAGTCAGGACTGACTGTAACGTCTATTTCCAAATGAGGAAATGCAGTGTTGATAAATATCAATACCATCGTCATCTGCTGTAACATTCAGACAGTGTCAGTTAAATGGAAATTTACATAAGAATAGGAAAGTGTTTTAGATAATTTACCCCTCGGAATAATGAAAAAATCATAACAAAGTAGATACTTTATAGAAAGCTGCTGGCAGCAGTGCATTACAGTATGAATGCAGGCACTGGTATCACAGATACATTGAGGATCTCTGGTAATATAAAACTGAATCCTCCCACGTGAGCAAACATGAGCAATCACACTCAGATACGCTCTGTTATAAGGCAAATACAAGCTGAACATGAGTGTCACACTTGAACACACACACATACACAACCACACACACTGGAGCCCTGCTAGAGGCTTACATTTGTTATGCAGCACTGACATGTCAGCGTGCCGGGCCCTGGCTGACGGATGTCGAGCCGGATCTCTCCTCACTACAGTGTGAAACGGCTGTCCGCTGTGTAAAGGTCCATAAATCAACAGAAACTCCACAAGATGTGTATCAGCAACTACACAGGTTAATGGTGAGCCGTGGAGCAAAGCGTGTGGGGCCACAGCGTCTGAGCAGCACGTTCATTTGCCTAACAGGAGCGTCTGAGGGAGCGTCAACAGCCAGAGCCACATTAAATCAGCCAATCTTAGCAGAGGCAAGGTGAATGTGAAACAGGAGGAACGATTTGACAGAAGTGGTTAACATGATGTTTTTCCTTTGTTTCCTCCTCCTTTGTTTGAGGTAGCCTGCACAAGGTGGTACAAAGTCTCTCATTGCCATCTAAATTACCTCCTCACCTGCAGTCTGGCCAAAATGTTGCTGTACTGTAACCTTTTTTAATTGCTTATCAAAAGTGTGTTAGTTCAGTGACCTTTCAAAATGAGAGCAAAAAGAAAAAAAGGCACAGTGATAATTTGATGTTAAAATACTACTAAACATGGACAAGTGTCGTATGTGTTACATTCAAAATGCTTAGCCTTCACTGTATGTGCAATGAAAGGCTCTGTGGTGGATGCTTCTATTCCCAGGGCTGCTTTGCCCTCAAATTGAGACATAAATCCATGCACTCACACACATATGCACACACACACACACACTCACACACGCATGCACACATTCTGACATATACACATGCTGCCATGCACAACTAATTGGAGAATTAGAGCTGACCACTCCACACCCTCAATGAGCCTCGATAATTGCACAGATGCTTCTCTTTTTGTACCTATAGCTCATGACAACACAGTGCTCAGACTCAGCCACAGAAATCAATTAGACTATTCATTTTGGGGCCAATAGTGCTGGTTTGCACATCTGCGAACTAGGAGAGGTCAGGGCCAGAGGACCCATTAAAAGACCCAGACTGTATGATTGTAGGGAAAGATAGAACCTGTAATGGTTGTAAGAAAATATTTATATCAGAAAAGTCACACCTGAAGGGTTCAGTAACATCTTTGTCAAGAAGTATGATCATTCCACGCTGACCAAAATGACCAAATCACGTATTACCTTTATCCAGTCATAATTACCTACATGAGCTGCATACATGGATAGGACAGCTTCTTTCCATTGAGTTTGCATCAGACCAAGTGTCAGTAAAACATTTTGGCCCATTCCTAGCTTTCTGAGAACAAGTCTAAGCTAGGAAATGGAAACTTTTATCTAAGTGAGGAGATGTGGTTGACCCCGTTGCTAGGTATGATGCAGTCTTCTAAAGGCTGTGATTGGTTGTTACAAGAAGGAAAAAACAAAAAAACAAAACCAAAAAAATCAAATGCATTCCAATAATGAATATACAGTGAAATTGACTGATCTTATAACTCTATTAAGACTATATTAAGAAATGTGCAATCATGAAAACAATTATGTTGTGATGATGAAACATATAGTGTATATGTTGTGATGCATGCACCCTTGGGCATCTTAAATGTCCTCCTTGTTCCACCTGCTTTCAAAATGAAGGAAAATATCACCAGTTATGTTGCAGTTGTATTAGGGGAGCAGTTGTGTTATGCAGAACCTATCATTCAGTCAAGGATGAAGGAAACTGAGGTGGTACTTTATCAACCATGAAAGGGCAAATTATGCTGCTCCAGTGATTTTGGCTAAAGAAGCCTAGCCTCATATCAATTTACAAAGTTTACAAAGCTTCTTGAGACCAAATTTCTTCTCTCAGTTTGGTTGCTGACATTGGAAGAGACTCCTCAAAACACAGATATGTAATTTTCTTAAAATCCTCTAGCGAGATGCTTCGCCTATGGCTTAATCATATGCCTTGGGAAAAGCTGCATTTAATCCTGTTAAACTTTTTGCTAAAAGTCACCCTCTGTGAGAAGGCAATGGGCTCAGATGGGCTGTCTCTGTGGCAAGATTTTCTTGGATAAATGTGGAAAAGGGAACAATATGTTTTCTCTAGGGGTTGTGTGGAAATGGTGTATTCTGCAATCCATCATAAATAATCTTTGTTAACTGCGAAAGATTAAGAAAAAGGCTAACTGTGTGGTTTTCTTCACCGTGCACTCATTTCATTTTGCATCTTATTTCCATGTCCAGACACTCCAGCTGACCAAGAATACATGAACCTGTGTGTAAGTGCTCATGTGATACAAATTAAACAATTACATCCTTTTCCCCCTGATGGCAGATGCTACATACAGTGCATCCAGGAGCCAGGACTGCATGTGGATGTATTTATACATATCAATGGCCATATGTTTTGCCAATATGTTAGATCCTGTCTAAACAAATGAGCGTCACAGAACAAGCATCTCTTCCCCACTTAAAGAGAAAGTAAATTGTAATAACATTTAGCAGTATTGCATTGGAGAAGTGCATTTAGCACTGTGGTTCTATGAAGAACATAATTTGTAAAAATGTGGCATCGCTTTCCCTCCATCCTCCATCCCTCCATCATAAAAACAGAGCGCAGAGAAACACACCGAGACTGAAAGGAGGATGTTTTCACCATTACAACAGCACGCCTGAGGCATGTTTGTCCAGAATATCCACTCCTCACTAATACAAGTACATATATGGATCTTATGAATAAAAAATGAATTTCAATTTAAAACATATTAACTGGTTTGTGGCACAAAAGCAGCAGGTGGCTACCAGGGGTCCTACAGCCTCCATCGTCACTGATATGAGAAAACTGGAAATACATCTCTCCTGAAATATCACTCTTTTAGTGTTATTTCTGTTCTACGCAGCATGGACACACATTAGGTTTTACAAATGTATTTGCAAACTGCAGTTATCATTTTGAACATTTTCATAAAAGCATGATTTTTAACCTTAAAAACAACAACAACAGAGTTTTTACCTGGCTTAATGAAAGCTATTTCAGGGCACCACATGCTGCTGTTTGTTTATATCAATGCTTCCAAATTCACTGTTCAGAGATGGCAGCGATGAGTACACCTCTATGGAGTCAAGGTAAGTAACTGCACCAAGATAATGATTCATATTTTATAATTAGCTTGTGCTTGTTGCCTCGTTGGTGAATGGACGATTGACCCACTGAAATCCCTTCAAATCAAACAAAAGTCAGTTTTATTTTTCACAGCCAGTAGCTACTATAACTCTTTCCAGGGGTTAAACTTAATTGGTCCACTGATTCCTCCAATGTTGGTAAATGAATTGTGAACTGTGAAAAGCCAAAACACAGGCAAGCACAAACTCTTTTGGCACCATATATTGCCATCCTTGGACTGAGTCTCACTTTAGGATGAATTGTGCATCTATAATGTGACCCACCTGATGTGGGGTGAGGAGGACTCAGAAAATACAAATGGTACCACAGTGACTTACACCACCCGGGAAATTCCAAAAGACTATAAGACAGATATGAACTAAATGTAACCCTGATAGTGATCCAATTCACGACTATAGGCAGCTTATTTAGCGCCTTTTATTCCAAACAGGAAAAGATGCTGTGGAAAAAAAGAGATGGACAAAGACAGAGAAAGAGAAGGACGGGGGGAGGGTGGAGGTGCATGGAGAGGAGAACCGTCCTCTCTCATCAGCGTAAAGAGGATAATTGGTGGCTGACCCTTCAACGTCCATCATCCTCTGCTGAATAGCTGGGCGACAGTGACTCACGCTGTTCCGGGGCATCAGGAGCAGCTGCATCACGTGTGCACACAAGGCACACTGCGCTTCACACTCCAAACTCACACACCCACACACACATTCTCATAGACACACATTAAAGCCTGTAACCCGCCATATGCAGAGTCTTATTTGGATGTGTAGTACCCACTCAGTACAGTCGTCACTCACTGGCTAATGCGTGTAATTAAAGCTCTTTGATCAGGCTGGATGAGTACTCAATAAGTACACTGAGTAGTAATAAAAGAGGTGTTTTGAGGTGTTTGTGTGGTGGGTGAATGAGTGGGTTCCCTCATGCATTTACTGATATATTTTTTGCTTTTTGGTGGATGCTACTCAGGGCAGAAAGTTAACTTGTCAGAACAGATACAATAATAGTTGTTTTGAATTGAAGTTAATGCGCAGTGCGTTTTGTTGTCACTTACAGAAGATTTCCCAAAAGAAGATTTATTTTAGTAGAGGGTCTGGATGGAGTTCAGGTAACAGAAAGACATATTGGAGCAGGATCTGTGGTGATGTAGACACTGCATTGCCCACTGTGGTGAAGGGAGAGCTGAACTACAGGTCTGTCCTCATTCATCAACGATGAGATTAAAAGACGTAACAAACACCTGTTGCAATGCAAGTATGTATTTTTTGAGCTGGCTCCTCCGTCATCACATGCACATGATAATGCATCAGGGAAGAAATGTTTGTGTGTACATTCTGGGCGCTGGCATCAATCATCCAGAGCTTCTCTGTACTCTCTGTTTCACGACAATGTTTGACAATCATCCATCATGCAATGTGGGCAGAGGATGATGTGTTTTCACTGTGGGCATGACCAAACACTCTCAGATGGAGAATCCTCTGCTGTGTCTTATTCGACCTGCATGAAATCAAACTCCTCTCTTTGTTGACTTGAACAAGGAAAGGTACTGACTAACACTAACCTTAACCCTAACCCTGACTTGGAGCCACTCTCCCAGTTTGAGGGTCACTGTCCGGAGTGCTACTACTACGGGGACCACACTCGACCTAACCTTTCTGATGTCTGGTGTCAGCTGGTATCGCCATATCTGTTATCACTGCTTTCTTCTGCACTTTGTCCACCACCACTATGTCCGGTACAACGGCAGTAATGACCAAAATGTTCATACTTACCTTTTTGTTTAGGTTTTTTACTTTATCATGTGCAGAGAATATCCATTAAACAAGGTTTTTGTTGAAATTTTGTTGTCAACAGAGTCTGAAATTGCCTCAACTTTCCACTGATTTTGTCATTGACTGTCAGTCAGGCACAAAATTAACAAATCTACTTGGAGCATCTTTGACTCTGACATTTAGGCTGAGATAAAACTTGGGAAATTGGAAGGTGGAATTGACTTTACTAAAGTAATTTCCTTATCACAACAGAGACACTCAGAGCCCCAGTTCTTCCTGTGCCGACCCACCCACACCAACGTCTCAACATGCTCAGGTAATCATTAGGCTGATAATTGGTCAGACTAGCAAGGCTATTATTCCTGCTAATGCTTCCAGAGCATGCTCCCATCTCTGTAATCTCACAGGACAGATGAGCACGCTTTGACAGTGCGCTTAGGCAGCCACCTGCAAACAACTTGACGTTCATTATTAGACGATGAATCACAAATTCCTGATGGAAAAACACCTGTGAAGAACCAGCGATGACAAAATGACAAAATTGTTCCTTTCACTGATGTTCAGTGGGTTGCAGAGAAATTACTGAAAAAAAAAACAGTACAGTGATTTAATCACTCTTTGAATAGAATCAAAGATTGCTGCAAAACCTCTGAACACTTTTCTTTCTACCTGCAAAAAGCAAAACTGTCAAGCCAGCAGAAACTTGTAGTCAGTTTAATCACTTTACCGTGACTTTACTAGATTTTACTCTAAAATGCAACTCTAATTAAAGGTGGGTAAGGCGATTTCCAAATAAGACGACTCGAACAGGCCCCACTATGAAAATACACACCTTGAAAGTGCAGTTCCCCTCCACAGACCCCACACACATCACCGTAGAGGAGAGACGGAGGGAGGGACAGTTTGAGTGACCTATTGTATGTAACATGACGTTTGATTGGATGGTGTTTTTCCAGGATCACTCATTCCTGATTGGACTGGCTTGTTATGTCTTTACTAAAAAAGCATTTATTTACTCAGTTGCAATTGCTGTGTGAAGAGGATCTCTAACAAATCACTAAAAGGTGCCCCAGAATGAAATCACCTTTAAATGAAAATCACCTGAAATCACCTCTTAAAACCTCTTAAAATAAAAATGTTCCTGCAAAAAATGTATGTATATATATATATATATATATATATATATATATATATATATATATAATTTATGTAATGTCATTAATAACAAAATCAATACAAGTATGTGTTAATGTTCAACAAAGCACTATAACCATACACTGTATGAGCTGCTTTTCAATAAGAAAATAAGAGATTAAATCAAAGTGTGACTGCCCAGTCCTGAAACTAATCTACACATTATCTTACCTGTTTTAAGTAAAACCTTGAAGTTTAGGAAACCATTCAGACATGTCCATAAATCAAGCAGGAGCTGTTGAAACAAGAACAATGCTGCCTCCCCCTGCTGCAGGACAGCAAGCACTGCAGACCTGCTGTTACGATGACAGTCTGTGTGTATGTGTGTATGTGTGTGTCTATTTCAGTCTTAAGATAAAGTCAAATCACCTGACTCTCAGCTCATTGCTTTTTTTATGATCATTATCAAAAAAGACCTGATCTCTGAACTTGCATGTTTGACATCTGTCAATATCTCACCCTTGTCACCTTATGTGGAGGTGTCAATGTGCCGCAATGAGAAAAAAAACAAAAACAAAAAAAAACACTTTCCATCATAGTACCATATATAAAGATACCTTTAAGATAAAGAAAATAAATAATGACCATGATTTATTACATAAGGGGAAGACTTCTTACATCATCGCAAAAGTGTTAAAAACTGAATTACACAGCTGTTAATAACATTTTCTGTATATTATGAGTGTCCACAATTACAGATTTCAAACACGTGCAGACACATGCAAACACACGTTGTTCTTATTTAGGACTTCATTCTGATCATTGGGATACTGTGAATCTGATTTCCTAACAGATCCACAGCAATGATTGCAGGTATTGTAATTCTATGTGATATCATCATCCTTTCCACCTTTATTGTTATCAGCACAATGCTTGTGACTAAGGTTGAAGTCAACTGTGGTTGAGTAAAACCAGCCGATAAAGATGCACCCCCTAGCTGTAATTTCTTTTTTCATTCCAGCCATAATCTTCAAGATCAGGGCTATGTATAAATATGACATTTAACATAAATATATTGCTATAAACTTAACATCTGTGACATAAACATTCAATTAATACATTTTTCCACTCCTAATTACTTTATTGAAGCTATTCGTAGACAATAAATGCTCCATAACATTCACATTTAAACCAGTGAATGTTATCTGAGAAAAAAAGCAGGTGGACTAATGTTTTTTTGAGAAGGTCATGGGAACTTTTACAGATGCAAATGTCAGGGTAGGCATGACGCATGAATAGTGATGCTAAATGATTAAAGGAGCAGAATTTCAAACGTGCTGGTGTACGGTTTTATCAGTTTCATTTTTGCAATCAATTAAAAAAAACAAAACTACATCAAGATGATAGTTTGACATCATGGACATGATAGCCAAAGTCCTTAAATTTATCTCATAGGTGAAACACAATAATATAAACCTTCTTAAATCATTTATATCATTTGTACATAAGTCATTCTGGGTGATTGGTCTTTGAGAAAAAACAAGGGATGTAGAAATGAACCCAGACTAAAGGGCATGCATGATTATCAGGCATGTGACACACTGTGTAATCTGTGTCATATGTCTCTGTACTTTTTTCCAAAAAGGGTTGTACAATATTTGGGAATGTCCTAAAATCAGAGAGGGGCCTGGTTGGAGGTGAGAGCAGCCGTGAGCAGGTATAAATGGAGGTGTGTGTGTCAGGCCCTGAGCACAGAGCATTTACAGGTTCTCGTCGCCTGAATCTTCGAGTTTCTTCTCAACCATGAGCTTCATCAGGGTGCTGATAAAAACGCATGTAGAAGGAGATGTAACACTCATTGAACCCACTCCATTAAGGTTTTACAAAAGTAAACAGAAATATTCATCATGTCCACAAAAATGTAGTTAAAACCTGAGGAGGATTGACCCCAAGCTGGGACCACCTGATCCATAGTTAAAAACTGTTTGTGTGACAACACATTAAACATGGTACTGTACACTGTATCTGTTCCTTACGATGGCCTGCTCTTCTCAAATCTGTGATTTGATAATTCTCCAAAAAAGTTCATTTTTGTTTGTATTTCAGCACTTTCAACTGGGTATTGGGCAACACAAACACCATGGACTACCATCCTCCTTCCTTCTGTGCCAAGGCCAGCCTGGATAGCAGAGCGACCCCCGACACCGTGTTCCCTGCCTTGGAGTCACTGGCTATGCAGACCAAGAAACCAGAGGAAAGATCTGCGGAGAATCACCACAATAACACTGGGGAACAAACAAAAAGTCTTTTGGTTGCCTGAGATTTTGCACCTGGTTCCAAGTGTGCTCAATTCACTGAATAATAGTACCAGAGTTGACCTTAAAAAAGATCTAATGTCTCAGGCAGTGAGTCCTATATCCCCCATGTAATCACTGTTGGTGTGTAATTTACTATACTATAATATATACTTTATACACTATCATCATTTCCAAGGTTGTTTCAACTCTTCAAAACAGCCACAGCTGGCAAAGCAGTCAGAACAACTCTTGATTGTTGTTGAAGTTTCTAGTATAGTCACTGAGTAAAAAGTGAGGAACCTCTCAGTATCTTATGCACCTTCTCATGCATCTCTGTCAACCTCTTCAATCAAATGATTTCAAACCAATGAATAATACTGTCCTGATGTGTAATTTTACGCCTGTACGCAAAAACCCTGACAGCCCAGCTGAGCTCAGCCAGAAGTCAGGCATGTGATTCCAGTTCAGTGAAGGTTGATAAAAGACAGAACGCCGGGCCTTTGGTCCAATCTGCAGCAAAGAAAACCGATGGCCAATTAGAAGAAAAGGCCAGCCTGCTCAGAAGCCGAATGGTATAGAGCAGTTGGTGTCCTGTTGTAATCACAGTCCTATAATGAACATCATTTCAGATTATACAGGGGTCCGCCAGTGCACTTTGCAACCAGACAAACTACAGAGGTGGCAGGTTAATGATTGACATTGTAGTCATTTCAGCTAATGTATGACTGCATGCTCTGGACACCTAAAGAGGACATTTCAGCCACTATGCAGCCTGGTTTGGGAAGGCTTCGTCCTGGCTGCTGCTTTCCTCTGATTGGCTGATCAGAGGAGGATTCCTCATAGGTAGACATACTTTCCCAGTCCCAACCAACATTGTTTATCTTGCTGGGCTGCACGGCTGCTGAGCTCGTACACAGACACACGCCCGTGCATGTTTTCTCCTTGGAAAGAGAGAGAGAATGAGAGAGAGCAAACCACAGTCGTGATCCTTTGTCTTGTTTCTTTTTGTGGGAGCAGAAACAAAGCTTTAGCACAAAGTCATAACATAAGTAGGAGAATAACAACTCAAATGCCACATGAAATAATGCACATTATTTTTATTTTCCAATATGCAAATGAAATTATCATCTCTCTGCTCTCTTGGCATCTCAAGGTGGGTGGTAGTTGTTAAACCAAACATCTTCTGAGCAAGGAATTCTTCAAATGTTTCAGTGCAAAACAGCTAAAGCCAAGTTAATTAAAATAAAACTACCCCATCCCCAAAATTAAAAAATAAACAATGTTTAAAAAGCCAGTAGTTAACATGTATAAATAAAACGAAATTATGTTTTTTAGATGTAGATTCCCTTGTTTTGCGGCAAAGCGTCAACTTACAAATTTCCACCCCATATACATATATGAATATCAACAAGGTGTCTATTATAATATAATCTTGATGCAGTTTCTACAAGAGGTCCATATTAATCAAGTGTTAATAGTTACTCCATGTGAGTTTTTGCCCATTTCAAGTAAGGATTACTCAGGGTTTCTGCAAATTGTCCATCCCATTCACTGTTTGACACTAATGTGTTGGCTGCTTTTGAGATGTCACCGTGTACGGTCTAAGACAGAACCGTCGTCCCCAGCTCGTCCGACCACACATGCAGAAACCTTGAGCGCCGAGTGTGCGTCCTTGTACAGGCAGAGTCAGGCTCACGCCGATCCACTGTGAAACGTCAGTCAAATGATCGCACTCCTCTCCACAGCCGCCGCTCAGTGCGAGGAGATGAAACACTGGTTGAAAAAGGCATCGTCTTAATCTCAGACAAAACAGCTGAAACACAAAATGTCACACGCACGCAGACATCATCCACTCAATGAAATCAACTCATTCATCACAAGTTTTATCATGCATTTGCCCATCGCCTGTTCAGTTTAGTCTACCTACGGTGCATCAAGCTGGCTCTAGTTTACTGGCGGTAAATTTTAGATAAATTAAAATAACACTTTACTTCCTGGTCCATCTCTTCCCCACCCCCCCCTCCCAATTTTTAGCTCCCTATTTTGCTTTCTTAAATGCACTGATCAAACCTTTCTACAGAATATATTAATTCATCTTTGTCTTCACACACTCCCCATCCTCATTCTGCTTTGTTGCACAGGTCCTGCTTGGTTTATTAAGCATAAATTCTCCCTTGGTGTCTAGAGGTTCATCCCACAGCTCCTCTTACCTGACTCCCTATTTCTCATACTGTATGCAAATCCTATCTAACTGCTACACGCGACTGTATATTCTCTGCATCCAGCAACTATCTCAACCAATCCAAGCGTTGCTTTCGTCCTAACACAGACAAATAGTCGTCCAAAGGAGTGCAGTACGAGACATAAAATCACCTCTAAACTTCAACAATAGAGTGCAATGAACATGTACTGACATTAGACACACACATGAAGATTTAGGGTATGGTCACACCCACACAAAAGTAGCGAACCATGTGAGCAAATTTTCGTCTTTCCTTTGCATGGAAAATTAACTTTGGTGGAAGCTTGGCCTTTGCAGGCAGAGGTGCCTTCATTCCCATGTTTGACACACGTCGTTCTTCTGGCCACCGCAAACTTGGAAGCAGGAAAGTGTGTCCCTGTTGTCCTGTTGCTCACTGGGGGAGGCCCCAGGTTTGGCAGCACCGTGATCTGGCAGGCAGCGGGGACTGTGAACACAGGTCGAATTGACGGGAACGTGACAGGAGAACATGTTTTTGACGATGATGCAAGGAAGGTTCAACAATTCAGAGGACGAGCAGGGATTTCGTCCAGAAAACAGAAACAGGCTTCCAAAAACTTTCAGATGTTGCAGGAGCTGGGTATGGCATCCAAGTCTTATGCCAGGAGAGTTTCTGGACCCACATTTTGGCCCCTTGTTCATGTTTAAACTCCCTCTGCTCCACCGTGGCCCTCTGTCAGCAGTCAGACACCTCTGAGGTGTCACTGGTGAGTTTCCTGCGCTGTCTTACAGATTTCTCCTCATCCTGTAGAGCAGAGGAGAGTGTTCTGAAGTGTTACTAAGCCACTAAAAACGAGTCTGTGTTGCATTGAGTCCTAATGATGGATGGAGAACCACTGACTCAATTTTATAAAGACACAGACGAGGAAACTGTATATGGATCGTCATGCCATGTTTAAGGTTTCAGTGCATGCTTACAGTCTGAAAGACTCCATTCTGCCCCCACTCTCCAGGGGAGTGATCCTCTGGGTCATCTGCTTCCTCCTCCTCCTCCTCCCCCTCTTCCTCTCTCACTGTGTCCATTCCATCTTCCTCGTACTCAGTCAGACAGTCCGACTCCTCTCCTGAATGGAAAGATTTACAGGGGATATTAGAGAGAGGATTTACTGCACCACTAAACCACCAGGTTCAGATGGCACCCATAAAGTATCAGGGACATCTCCTGCTATATTTCAATAACACAGACACAGTCACAGAAAGCTATGACCCTTTATTTATTATGCTGATTAAATCAAGAGTGGTATTGAAGGGTAGACTATTAACAAAGGGAGCTTAAATATGATCTATACAAGCTGGCTGATACATATTTAACCACTATCTAAAGGCATAATATAAACAAAACAGTAACAGTATATAGACAAGTGATCCTTCACCTTCAGCAGCCACGTAGCTTTGGACCGGCTCTATTCTGGATACAATCTCTGCAAGGTCAGTGAAGTCAGCTCCTGGACATGTGCAGGACTATGAGACAAGAAACACCTTTATAGTAACACCGTCCACAAGCAAGTACACATGGCAAAAAAACTTGGGTGGGCGTGCATGGGAGTGTATGCGCCGTCCTCACGTCAGTTCTCTTGCTGTCGTTGTAGTCAGCAGAGCGGTGGTCCTTCAGCATGTTCTCGATGATGTCCCCTCGGGCCCAGCCAGTAAACAACAGTTTGCCATGCTGGAAGCCCACATCCTAAGACATGTTTGGAAAAATCTAATGGTCACTCTATGAATAATGAAGTTTTTTTTTTTTAGTTCCGATGGAGTCGGATGATCCTGCCTTTTGTTGCTCTGGCACCTGACAACATACTCACATAGATCTCGTCGAACTTGCCAAAGTCCATGGTCTTGAAGCGGTCAATGGGCGGCCTGATGTACTCGCAGTAGGCGCTCTTCTTCACCACCTCTAACTGCCGCACACATGAGACGTAGGCCAACCGAGACTGGATCTCTGCCATGTCTGGCACCTGTGAAAAAGAGAGGGACGAGAGAACTGGCTCAGAGGTATTTGGAGCACAACCATTTCTCAAAATCAGTGTTCCAGGATTTCACTGAGCGGTAGTTTGCCAGCTTTGACAACATGTACCCCTACCTTAACTTTCTCTGCCCAGGGATTGATCCGTTTCCATAGCAACCACCAGCCAGACAAGCAGTCGCCATAGTTACAGAGGTCGGTCTCATCTTGGCTTCCCACGTCAATTGCAATGACTGTTCTGGCACCCATGTTCCTTGCAATGTCCGCTGTTGCACGTGTAGTGTGTATACCAGCATCCACGCGCACACACACACACACACACAGACACACACACACACACAGACACACACACACACAGACACACACACACACACACACACAGACACACGCACACACGTGCACAGACGTACAAACACAGCATGACAAAATCCAGCAGCAGAGATGGTAAGACAATAAAAAATGTTATTAAGCTTGTTCCAGCAATACAAAGTTTCATTAAACCTTCATTTTAGGAGTTGCAGTGCTGATGCAGACTTACACCACAAAAATATTGGAAATTTAAGTTGGCAGATGCCATGAGGAGCATAGAGCTGGTGAGAGAAAAATCCTCAGTCTGAAGGTCTGAAAAGATATTATCGTATACTTTCTCGGCCACATAGCACAGGGCTTGAGGTCTTTTAAGCAATACATACGTGTTAGAAGTTCGGTTGGAGGACGAGAACATTTTTGTGGTACAAGCTGAATCAGAAAGAGCACGACAAGCCCAAAGCACTGATCCAATGTGCCAAGAACAGCTATAAATGACGCAGATGATGGCAGAGTCACAGAAATGACAAATAAAGATGTTGGTTTTACAAGGCTCCCTGTAGTTGGATCAATCTTTGGGCATGGAAAAGTACCATATTTCACAAACCTCTCTGCCTGGGAATGAGACACACTTGTAAGAAAATGGATCATGACTCCTGAACAAAGCACAAGTTCAGTTCAGAGCTTTGTGAAATATGGCTGTTTCATCAGTAGGGAACGTTTGTTTTTTTTATGACTATGCAAACTCAGGGGCAGTTTTCATCTGCGCACCATGATGAGAGCCAAAAACCGTCTTACCTCCGTCAGCATTAAAGGAGGGTTTATCTTTGGTCTGGTATATTTTCAAAAAGTGTTTTGATGATGAGGATAGATTTACAGATCCGCAGACAAAAAAACAGTTCACCCCTTCATCTTAACACACTCCATTCATTTTTGTACAGGGAGCGAATTACAAAAGTGAGTTTTGCTGCAATGAACATAAAATGTTGGGCTGGGCGATACAGTTGAGATCATTACTGTAAAATGAAGATGAGTTCTGTCTAACCCCTAACCAACTCATGGTGCAAAAGTGCAAAACCAAAACTTCCACAGCTTAGTTCATTTGCTTAACAACAGAATGATAAAATGATGTCCAAAAAATATCATTTGGCTGTTTTTTTCGTTATCAATGTTAGGCACTCTGAGCTGCATCTTTGCATAAAATGTGCAATGCAAATCAAGTATTATTACATTCTGTTGAACATAAATAAAGAATAGCATTCAATTATCGCCCAACCCCACATAAAAGTGCTCATTTCAACATAAAGGAATCACACTTTAATCTCAAAGCAGCCTGGTGTCTTGCAATCTAGCAAGTATAAAATTGATGTCAGGAGGTAGATTCATATTTTCTTTTTCTGATATTTTGTTCCAATATCATACCAGTGGTGGCCCGACCAAACACTTTTAGTTTTATGCCATCTTGACACCAGCCTGCTTACTGAATACCACATCCCCCTGTTCAATGTGATATTTCACAATCAACTCAGCACAGCTCTAAATGCTGAACTTTACCCCATCTATGAGTGAAACAGGATGTTTAAAGGCCAGATAAAGACCTTTTTTCTTTGATTAAGCATTTGTCTTTGTCTGTTCAATATTAAGATGGGTAAATTTCAGCATCAACCATCAACCTGACTTCCCTCCATCAACAGAAGACTGAAACAAAATCAAGCCCACATCTGAATACTTACCTTGACTAAACACAACTCTATTAAAACCCCCAGAATACTCATCCCCATCCCTCACTCCATTCCCCCCCTTTTGCAGGGGGACAGGAGTTTGGTGGACATTGAGCATTGTGTGTCGCGTTGGGGGAGGGGGTTGGGGGCAGGGACCACCTCTACTTGCCTGGCAGGTTGTTGATGTAGCCACCGTCCATTAGCAAGTTGCCATCTTTGGGGTCGCAGAGAGGCGGCAGATACCCCGAGAGGGTCATGCTCGCTCGCACATAACGCCACAGAGAGCCTGACACACCAGGGAGGGAAGGAGGGAGGAGGAAGGGGGTGGATAACATCTCAATAATCTTTGCTAGCAGTTTCAGGTTAGTGTCGACGCAGACCGCAGCCCAAACACCAGAGGAAGGATGGCGGAGGAGGCCGATCCCTGCCCGGGCCAGGACTGCGGTTCTGCTCACCTTTAGACTCTGGAGTACACCACTGCAAACCTCATTACCTTGCACAGAGACCCTGTGTGACTTGTGTGTAAGGTAAAAAAGTTAATGGCAACCAGCACAGAGCACCAAGGATCTTTTTGGATCTCCAAACTCTGTCTCAACTACAGCCCTCTGCCCCCGTGTGACCATATAAGTTTGCTTTCCTTTCTGAGGTCTCAGAAAGTTCTCATACAATATATTTAGAATGGAAACAGTTGTAGCAATGTTGTAATAATCCTATGATAAAGTCTACATGGAATAGAAGGAGCAGCTTTGTTTGTTGGGACAATGTTTGGAGATCCTACACCGTGAACATGGTAGGGAAACACCCAGCCTGCCTGGTCTTGCAGTTCCACTCAGTGCCAGCAGGGAGCAGGAGCAGGCCAGGTGCTGCATGGGTTGGAAGGATAAGGAGCACCGCAGAGAAAGCGAGGGGTGCGACATGTGAACGCTGAGACAGAATTATATGGAATATGACTTCAGGGAAATGTCTACCGCCTACAGCTTTCCATTTATTGGAGCATCAGGGCTTTGTGCAGTACAGGGGCTACTGTATACCGAGCAACAGCAGGATCCAGAACACATATTCTTAAATAATTCAAAACAAAACGAAACAAAACGAACAAAAAAACACGTGCCATCAATATATATTCCTGAGAAATATATAGATTGGCTCAGGGTATCACTGGCATGCACATAGAAGCAAGCAAAGCCAGGGGACAGGACAGGTAGTGTTGGAGAGGCTGAACATGTTCCTGTTTGTAGATGTAATTGAAATGGAACAAAGGAAATGTCACACCACCTCCTCATGGGACACAAGCTGAGTTCAATCAGAAACACAGACACATTTAGGCCCACCCAAAAGCACAATGATCCACAACAACATATAGATGGGATGTTGACATGGTGCAGCTCTTTGCTATCTTGAGTGTCATCAAAAACAATATTAGCTTTCTTTTTAATTAGATCACACCGAACAGAATGGATTGTCAACCATATCTCACCCTGAAAATTCAGCTAAATCCACATCTAATCTGAACTGCCTGCAAGCAAATAACTGCATACTATGTGACACGAGGAATACAAGTAAGTAAGTGTAGTGGTGCATGGAGAATCAGTGCTTACAGGCCACATCCAGAGATGTGCAGATATAAAAGAGAAGGAGAGCTTTTGCCAATGTAGGGGACCAGAAGAAGCCAGACCATCATGCATCGCTCTCTAAGACCCATAGATATCCAGACATGCATGGACAAACCCTCACATGATCTATCCAAGAACTCGCAGTCAGTGGATGCGTTTAAAAGGTGGCGCCAAGCCCGCTGATGAGAATGTGTTGTGTATGAAAGAAAAAGCCAAATGGAGAAAGTACAGCCTCCAGATTGTTATTTAGTGAGAGATGAGGTACCATTTGGATCAGTCCGAAGACATAAAACCAATTTAATTTTTCCTTCCAAACCATGGGCTCCCAGTGTCCACCTGGTCCGGGTGAGGTTAGTTAAGAGTGAGAACCGGGGAGGGGTGGGGCGAGAAAGAGGTGGAGGGTAGCCAAGGGGTTGACTGTCAACTTAGGGATGAGGACGGAGGGTTTGGTGAGCGGGTGTTTAAAATCTGACCTGGGACATTGTTAACATAGCAACCATCCACAAGCAAGTGGCCATCCTTGGGGTCGCACAGGGGGGGTAAATAGGGGGTGTAGGAGGCACTGGCTCTAACATAGCGCCAGACGCAACCTGTCGGGAAATGGAGATGGAGAAGGAGGAACACATCAAATATGGGCCGAACTCCATGTCACAAATGGAAGGAGAGAAAGAGAGGCAGAGAGGGAGAAGGATAGAAAGACAGAGAGCCAGAGGAGGAAATGGAGAGAGAGAAATGCCCACAACATAGAGAAGGGGAGTGCAGGAAGCTGCCAGGAGCAGGGGAATACAGTTTCAACAAAGTTATGTACTCATGCCTACGGTTTCTAGTTAAATGTAATAAATTCTAATATGAGGCCAATTTAAAACAGAAACATACTCTACGCCAAGTCTACAGCCAATTATATCAAACCATTCTAAGGCCAACTGAGGAAGTATTTAATGACTTTGTCTAGCGTTATGACAGGAAACCAAAACATAAACACAATAACATTTTGTGACTGTGCTACAAACATCACAATAAAAACCCAAGAATCACTAAAAGCAGGATGTGGTTTAAATGACAACAAATATGTGAGTGAATGTTGCCAGATGTAAATTAGCTTTATAACCTAAGAACATGGATGCAAGGCTGGCTAGATGCAATCATTGACCAGATTAAAACAGTATTAGAAAGTTAGAGTTCTGATAAGAGAGGTGGGCCGAAAACAAGCTCAGAGCGAGAGAGACGGGGGTTGAAGAGCAAAAGAGGGGGAGGAAGAATATAAGCGTACTTTTTCTTTTGATGGCTGAAGCTAAAGTGACATATTCAGAATGGTACCATCCTACCAACGTGGGACAAAACCACACGGGAAGAAAACAAAAGCTATGACAGGACAGGATGGAGGTAAAAGCATGAAAGAAGCAACATGTGATGCTATTAAGGAGCAGAAAGGGGAGGAAGCGAAGCGGAGTGTTCTGGATCCTACATGTTGACGTGGACATGGGAGGGGACTCAGCACTTTAGGGGCAGCAACTACACGGGTTATTCTGCCTAGAGCACAATCTACACACAGGCAGCACTGTGATTTCTCTATGTACAGACACACCTGATGTGAGGGATATAAAAATATGTTCAGTATATCAGACTCGGTTAAGTTTTAGGGATGGACAGATGGACAGGAAAACAATGAAAAAGCCTGTTTCATCAATTAAAGCTTATGAAACTGATGATGGATAGAGAAAGAAATTTAACAGAGAAAGAGAGGGAAATCAAAACTTAGAAGGAGACAAGTTATAAAATATTAGGGGACTAGGGGAAAGAGGTAGTCGAGTGAGGGAAAGCATGAGGAACAGATGACAGAAGACAGATGATGGGAACAATGAGACAAAGAGAGGAGAAGGCTTTGCTCCAGCGGTTAGTTCGTACACATGCCAAGATGCAAAGTTTGGTCGTGTTTCTCTGCAGGACTCGAAACCAGTAATCAGACCCCTGAAATCCAGTAATCGACCAGAATTAATAGAATTCACAAGAGCACGTCAACGCAAACAAGTGCTGGCTTTATCTTGGTATTGGAGTGACTGAAGGTACTCGGCATATAAAATGGTTGAAAAAATGTTGGATTTGTGGGGTTGGTTAGCGGCTCTTTCAGGCTAAATCTACTTATGCTAATGTTAGTGATGGTGCATTTTTGATGCAGGTCAAACAGATCACATGAATCTTTACATCAGCTCGTGAAGACACGCATGTAAACCTCAGTAGTGTGTTTCCTTTGGTGCATTAAGTCTTAAAATCTCTTGGCTGAGGGACCTACTCTAAACCAGACGGAAACTGGAATGTCTGCAGAGGTTTTAGACAGGGTTTTAGACTGGGTTTTTTGACAGAAATGAGGCAGAACTTTTTACGAACACTGACAGCTTGAAACGTACAGCTGCCCACTTGCATTTCACAGTTTCCTCTCCTTTTAAATTCGTTCATAATGTGCGGCAACTGACTCCAGTTTTAACAGTCAGTTTTTGTTGTGCAGAACTCACAGCTACATGTGAAAGGTGGCACGCAAACTATGAAATGGATACATCGAGTTTAGTTTGGAGTGTGTGTGCCTTGAAGCGGAAATCTGAGACCACGCAGTTCAGTCACTCTAGATGATACAGGGGCCAATTAAAGCTTTGTGTTTTGCTCCAAGTTGTGCTTTCTTGTAAAATATGTGTAGATTTGCTGTAGAAAAACATTTGCTGCAGTGCTTTCAGTCAGAGCTGAAAAGAAGTGAGCGCAACAACACGTCAATATGCTCGCTGGGTAACGAAAATGCCAGCCACTGTGCCATTTTCACTCTTTAATCGTGACCATAACTGTTTAATTACTTGTCAAACTCGTCGACGTTGATGGCAAAACCAGTTTCATAGATTAGTCCTTGTCAGATAGGGATTATTAACTGAGATGTGTTAATTATTGAGAAAGACTTTAGCAATCACTCATGCACATTTAGTTTGTGTGTGTATGTGTGTGTGACTGATGTGTCATCAAATGTGAACTGCACTAGAAAATACAGTAAAAGCACTGGCATGTACAATAGTGCTTTACTGAATTTGCCCAATGCGCGAAGAGAGGTGGGCACCGCCCTCTGCAGTCAGCTCAGCTGTCACTTACCGTCCTGGTGGACGCGCATGGCTGAGGCTGTGATGTCAGTGGTGACATTGAAGTATGGCAGCCACAGGTCCTGCAGACACAACGTCTCAGCGTCAGTCCACAACGGCACGTTTGTTTCCTGGCAGATCGTTTTTTTCAGTGAACATTCTGGGTCCTGCGAGCCGCTCACCTCAGCTTGCTTATCCTGAAACACTTTGTAGATGCTGGTGTTGAAGGCAGAACCCGAGAACATGGAGGTGATGGGGTAGGTCAAATCCAGGACTGTTTTGAATACCGAGTTCATCGCCTGTGGGGAACAACGAAAAAAGGAGAAGTCGGACTCTTTCTCTCTCACGTTTAAAATGAAACTTTTAAGTTTTAAATTATTGTACTGCCGATACAAGCAACAAACAATGGGACGTTTCACCTTTGACCACTCTCTGGCTCTCTGTTTGGTTCTGACAGCACTCCTCTCTTCAGCGTACAATGCACCAATGAATGAGCCGATTGAGGTCCCACCCACTATGTCAATAGGAATCCCGGCTTCCTCCATAGCTTTGATGACACCAACATGGGAGCAGCCTCTGCAAGAGGGAAGGGGAGAGGTCAGCTGCACTAGACTACATATGATGTGTGATCCACATGGCAGATAAAAGGACATTTGGGTTGCTGACTTTGCATCTAAGAGGGTGGATGACATTGTTAGAATGAGACCGACACATAAATCACAAAGGATTCTCTACATATCTGTGCCAGCATCTGTGCTTGCTCTGCTCACCTGGCTCCTCCTCCTCCCAGCACCAGAGCGATGCTGTTTCCAGTCAGGACTCGGGCCAGCCGAGAGAAATCACTGTGTCTGTCTGCCGTTTTCTCAAACACCTTCTCATACACCTCCCTCTGCGTGGACACGAGAGGAACACATCAAAATACAGAGAGTGCATCAATTTTCACATTGATATTTAGTGCATTTTATTTGTCGTAAAGCTCTAAAGAAGAAAAACAATTTCCACGATGGCTACACATATGTGCTTCGTACCAGCTTGCTGGGGCTGCGTCTGGAGAAGACCCTGCGAGGACACTTGAGGTGCAGATGCCCAGAGCACCAGCTGCGCATGTTGAGCCACTCCACGGTCCTAGAGGGACCTGGTCCATCCTCTTTATGCAGGAGGACAAGCTGCTTCAGAGCACGGACTGCTGTGTTCTCCAGCATCTGCTCTAACTAGAGGGGCACAGGAGATGAGAGAAACTGGTATTAGAAAAGAAACACAAAGCGCCTTCCTCTCTCCTCTCCTGCAGCGACACGTACCTCTCCCAGTGCTGGCTCCTGGTCCCCCAGGCCCACAATGAGGATGCAGTCTGCCTGGCGGATGCAGCGCTGGGTCCAGGGGGTCATGCTGTTGTCAGTCTGGTACAGGACAATCCTATTGATGTCCTCTTGCTGGGCCAGCCAGCCAGACAGACGGTACTCATGGATACTGATGGGAAATACAAAAAAGTACACGAGAGGAAAGAAAATGACAACAAATAATGTAACAGAACACTCAAATATTGAACAGAACACAATATTTCATGACAAGGCTGTAGCTGAAAGACGTCTGAAGATGTAGTCCGTCTGACCTGTCCAAAGCAGAAGCACCGAGTCGCTCCCTGATTATATCACTGGTCAAGAGCAGAGTGGGGCCTGCAATGTAAAAATGTACGAGGACAATGTGATTAAATGTCGTACTCCAAGTTTCAACAACGACACAAGCATGAGCTACAAGCGTCACTCTTGGGGACAAATGGAGCGCGTGTGGGCCTACCGATGGCACTGAGAGCGTGGCTGAGCTCCAGGTTGAACGCATTGATCGGCACCTCGTCGCACACGGGCAGGACGGCCACGGTGGAGAGGTTGCTGGCGGGGTTGGTGACATCTGCGCTGGTCGTCATACTGGGGAGACTCAGAGCTGAGCCTGTGAAACAGGGTGTGTGTAAAGGACACTGAATACATCAAGCTCAGCCGACAGAGACCTCACAAGCACCGTACCTGAGAAAGGCCCGCGCCCCTGCTGCAGGTTTCCCAGGATCTTCTGACCCAACAAGTGGATCAACCTCGTCACCACCTAAACAAGACACTGGTCATCAGAATCCGCTCCAACAGTGATGAACAAGCACAACTTAATCGGGACATCGCCGGCGACCTGCGGGTATCGCCTCTTGATGTTGTTGAGCGTTCCCTCGGGCAGTTTGACCAGCTCGGTGTCTCTCACGGCGTGCACAGTGGTGGCTCTTGGCTGTCTGGTTAAGGCCTCCACCTAAAAAAGATAAGGCGGCGCCATGAGAGGTTGCAGAGCTTAAATCAAAAGGTGACAGCGATAAAGCGACTAGTACTAACCCCGTACAGCGGTTCTCATCATTTGCACACAGGCAAAATTAAACTGGAAGCGCGGGGAGCGGAGCGAGCACTCACCACTCCGATGAGGTCTCCGCGGCCATATTCCCCGACAAGTTCTTTCTTGCCGTTCGCCTTGCGTATGACCGAGCGCAGACGTCCGTTCAAAACAATGTAGGTGCAGTCTGACTGGTCGTCCTGCCTGTGGATGTGGGGAGGAGAAAAAACCAATTACACAAGACAAAATAGATCGGTAAAATAAAGAGAGATGAAATGTGGTTAACGCGCTGACTAAGTGAAAAAGGCTGCGACACCAAACATGGCACTTCTCAGAATAATACCTGTAGAGGGCTCTCCCGGCCTCCACAGCCATCCAGTCGATGGCAAAGTCCATCTGCCGCACAAAGGCGGACATGCGGATGGCCACAGTGTGAGCAGCACTAAGCACAACACTGGGCTGCTCCCTCATGATCCTGCAGGGGGCAGCAGACAGTAGAGACGGATTTGTTTGTTTCCACAGGAAAAACGGACGGTTCCCTCAGAAAGCCCCATGAAGAACACTAAAGTGTGAAATACAAGCTCGACACTGTTAAATCCGACTCTTGTGGTTCCGTATTAAAAGATGACCGACTCACTCATAAAAATCAGACTTTGAGATCTTTAGATAGGTGCAGTCTCGCACGGCCTTGACAGTGAAGATGAGGGGCTCTCCGGTGAGGACAGCGAGCTGCCCCACCATCTCCCCCGGGTGGGTCACAAACAGACACACAGCCTCCTGCTTGTTAATCATCCGCTGATAGACATGAAGACAGCCAGACAGGACAAAGTGCAGACTCACATCCTGGAGAAGTGAAAGCAGGAGAGAGGGAGATAAAGATCGCAGAAACACAAAGGGACAATAATAACTTTGCCACATTATCTGAGAAGCAAATTTGTATCTTGACAACTCAGAGACAGGCCTGTCCATTGTATAACAGGTGTACAAAGGGAACCAGCACGTCTGGTGTTACCTGGTCTCCCTGCCTGGCTAAGACGGCTCCAGCTTTTGCATGGTGCAAAGTCACTCTGCCATTTAATAAGGATGGATCCTGGATTCAAGAGGAAAGAAAGATCAAAACCTGATCCATGCAGTGAGTCAAAATGAAGATGAAACGTTTTTGTTCTTCTTTGCCCGAGCCGTATCTGCACCAGTGTGTCTTTCTGAAGTATTTCATCTGACAATTCTCGAAGGCAGGACCGGCTGTCATGTCTTGTCTCAAACTGTGGCTTGACACTGTCACCCTCCCTCCCCTCCTCTACAGACTGACCCCCTTTTGAACAACATCATAATCTGTAAGCAGATGCTACAGGACCATTTGCAACAATGTGCTCGCTCATGCTTAAAAAGAACAATGTAAAAGACCATATTATTGTTTCTTAATTTGATCCTGTGGTACACATTCAGATCCTTCTTTATATGTTCTAGATTGACTGATTCAGCTGAGGAAAAACACAGAGCAAAGACCTATGAAAAAAAATTCACTTGTTAAATTACATTATTCGGCCTTCCGCAGTGGTGCTTCTGCAACTACAAAGAAATTATATAGTATATGTATAAAAACAAACAAAAAAAAATCCACAAACCTCAATCCTCATGAGTTTGAGGATCTCCTTCTGAGCCTCCTCAAACAGGGCAGCACTCGATCGACTGGAAACAGGCGTGAAAATGTTGTCTACTCCAGATTCTTCCTCTGGATACAGATAGATCCCTGAAGGATTCTCATCCACCGTCACCCTCCTCTCCCGCTGGTCCTGGGATACAGACTGTAGTGATGGAGGAGGAGATGCAGGAGAATGCTTGATGAATGTCAATCGAAAAGATGGCATACAGGTTTTTGTTTGTCCAAGGGATAACAATAATTTTGACTGTGGCAATTTAATGAGGACACCTCAGGCTTAATATTTGGGGAATGAGTTAAGTAAGCCTTATCTCGAGTGTGTCAAGAGTCTGCAGTGTACTCACCCTGGTAAAAGTAGGGGGAGTGTTGCCATCCTCTGCAGAGACAGAGATCCGTCCCCTTTCATAAGCCATGTCAAAGTCTGATCTCAGACTTTTCTGCATACCTGCAAAGACAAAGGGACGTTCTCCATAAGTCTTTATCAGTAGTTAGCTGTTATTGGGTAAAAATATCTACAAAACAGGGCAGGGGGGTAAAAATATGCTGTTTTTAAATTATCTGCAGTTATTTTCATAAACCGGAAGAAAATTAGACACAAGATTAAACACAATTTCCTTGATCCATGGAGACAATTATCCTATTCATCCCCTTTGAGTATAAAAAGAAGTAGGAAGCACACGTCTTAACACTCTTCTGATATTAGTTAGTTGGAATTACTTTTCTCTCCAAGTCTGAGTAAAGACATGTTTGGCACTGGACGGAAAGGTTAAGTGTTAGGTTCGTAAGTTAATGCGACTGACATTAGAGGGAGCAGGAGTTGGACACAAGACTGCAAACTGCCTGAACTTTAATCTCGTTGTAGCAGGCTTTGCGAGCATGACTTCAGTGCTGGCTTCCATGTGTCAACATCTGGGCCTTCACAGCCATAAAACTACACCAACTTGCCAAAGCATGCAGATGGTTGAGATAGAGTTGCAAGGCTCCCCACTCCATTTTAGTTGAAAAATAAGAGAGACGTGTCTCTGCAGGCAGCAACGGTGATGGTGAAATGTCCTCAGACACACGTGTTCACAAGGAGGCCAATTAAGAATTTCAATAAAGTGTTTTTCATTATACCAATGTGAACGAGCACAAACATCAGGAACGTTTAGTGTGCCGTACATGAGGACAACATTAATGGAGTTTTTAGGTCATGTGTGGCAAGGCCCACAGTGTTGCAACAGTCAGAGAACTCAAAATCGCAAAACACAATTCACTGATGAAATCGAAGAGATCCCTCACCAGCAATGTCCACAGGCATTGATATGGTCCTGCTGAGAGTTGGCACTGCTCCATCCTTCCCTTCTCCTCCTTCACACACAGTAAACCACAGAAGCAGAATTAAAACAAGCACCAACCACAAACCTGACGTGGCGCTTAAGTGGAAAAGGCAGCAAACAAAGTCTATCGTCAGAAGTATTTCATCAGCACTGAGAGCGACTCCAGCCGTATCGCACAGAGTTCGTCTTCCAATGTCTTTCAGTTTCCCCATTGCTGTCTGGACACTTGGTTCCTACCTGTGGCTTCGCCCTTTATGGCGGCCTCCCGGTGCTCTTCAGGCACTGTCAGGCTGCCAAAGCGCTTGCCATGGCGGATGGGACTCGTACGAGTCGGGTGGGGAGACGGAGGTGGCAGCCGGGAGGGCTGCATTTCCTGCAGGCAAGAGAGTACGTAATACGATGTGAAGAAGGAGGGACAGTATTAACATTTAGTGACTCTAATCACAATCAGACCAGCATGAGCTAATGCTGCGGAATTTCTGGCAAAGACCGAGCCATATGACACACATGTGTGCATGGGTCTGTCTGGCGTGTGTGTGTGTGTGTGTGTGGTGTGTTTGTGTGTGTTCTCTGTGTATGGCTTAGACTCACATGGCTAAAGAGCTCGTTTGTGAGCCCCAGATAGTTGTGCAGAGCGAGGACCGTTACTCTTTGGAGTCGAACCATGATAATCTGAAAAGATACACCAGGAAGCGAGTCATTTGAGATAACGCCTCATCAGGGTCTATTGAATCTACTTCAGTTTCACAGGCGCCTAAAGTCGTCATGACATGAAGTACTGAAAAATATTATTACATTGCTGAGGAAAATCTACGAACAGGAATGCATGAAATTACGCACGCAACTCACCTGTACTACCCGCACCAGGCTCTCTGGGTACTTCTCGAATATAGAGAGAAAGGCTTCGACGGGTAAACGGAGAACAGTGGAAACCTCTGCAGCTCGTGCTGACACCGTTCTGTAAGGCTTCTGGTGGCCCTGCACAAAGACACACAGAAAACTTGACAAAACATTCATGCTTGAAGAAGTTCACATTTCAGCCCCATCCATTCAAGATAAAAATGTTTTGAAATCGTCCGTTTGTGCAAGACTTGACACTGAATTACAACTTGAGATTGAGTAACTCGCATGCCTCTCGAGACTGCATTTTACTCAGAGTGCAAAACAGAGAAGTGTATTTTGTGAAGGCCTTGGTGTTCACGTGTGCTTTAGCAACCTTGTCGGCACAGATTGCTGTGTGAGTTTGTGTGCATGTGAAGCAAGATGAGGTTGAGATTTACTGTGATGACATCCAGGATGCTGAGAAGACTGTGGACACTGTCTCCTGGGTAAACCTCCTTCACCACACTTTCTTTGCCATCCTAGCGGACAGAAATAACACATGAGTATCTGTGACCACATTCAACAACTTGTTCAGGAGGTACTGCCTGAACTGCTGTCACCTACAGCACAGATTGTCCTTCTGAAAGCTATTGAGACTGGCTGTGGGATTTTTATTGCAATAGTAATAAAGACAGTAATCTCTGCCAACAGCCATAGGCCACCTCACCATAAGTCTCTAGGGAGATTGTCTGAATCAACTGCTAACAGATGCTAATACGATGTTAAAGTCAGAAGTCCGACACTTACGCCCCTCTCGGCAGATTTTCTCCCCCTTAATACATTTCTGACAGACAAAACAACTGTTACATGCAGGAAATTCTTAGGTAATCCGGGATAAATTAGCACACATACCGCTCCAGTAAGGCACAATTCTAGTTTTCCATCCTGGACCACGTAGATGCTGCTGTCAGGCTGGCCTGGCCTGAAGACGTACTCCCCTTGTTGGAATTGCACAAAAACCATGTGCTTGCACAGCTCCAGGAAGAGGGGCTTCTCAAAGTGACCCAGCACACTGCAACGACGGACAACAGCGCGGTTTGTACATGTACACAAACAGGGCTGCATGTGTGCATCTGCCCAGAGCATGTGTATTAAAAACAATTATATATATATATAAAAACAGAAATCTCAAGCTTCAATTGTTTAAATAACTGAGCTTTACGAGCAGACGTTGCTAGGCAACCACTTCACAGCTGAGCCTCGCATCTCTAACGCTCGTCTGCAGGAGTCACGCGCGTGTCTCACAGGAGCCCGGTGACTCATGCAAATAACCTGCGATGTAACTGCAGTCTCTACACAAAGCACGTCACGAAGCGGCCCCACCTGTGTGACCATGGAAAGCAACCTACCGGACGTTTTTGAGCATGTAGAGAACCTCGGAGGGGAGGTGAGAGTTGGCTACATCAAATTCGGTGAGGTCAGCCTCCAGCACCGAGGGGGGGGGCTCCTTGGCCTGCAGGGTGGGCACCTCCTTCTTAAAGCGCAGTATCCTGCGCAACAGGAAGATACCATGGAGGGACTGGGAATGGTGCAGACCGATAACGTTGATCGACAGAAGTGTTACCGTTGATGAGAATGAGCTTACTTTTTGGCAATGTTGAGCATCTTCTGCTTTTTCTTTAGACGCGGCCGAGAGGACGAGGATGTCCCCACCAGGGAAGAGGTAGACTGTGAGACCTGGAGGGAAACATGGTTAAATTGTTGAACTGGTTGAAAGTTGTTCACACAATGCTGCTCTTGCCAGGCCATAACAAAACTGACACGCATACTGGCTGTTGGAAGTATCATCATTTTAGGAGTCACACACTCACTTTACGCATGATCTTTCGCCCATAGAACATGACTTTGTCGCGCTTGCGAAAGCGGTACTTAGGTGCCTCCTGAGCTTCCAGGTCTGCGACATACAACAAAATATCAAATTAACATAGAAATGCATGCCAGAACGTGCATCACTGCATGTTCTCAAAGCAATGCTGAGAAAAGAAATCTGAGGAATTACTGACTCCGAAGCTGGATCCTCCGCAAGATGAAGAAGATGAGGATGGCGATGAGGACTATGGCGATGCCCGCACCAATCACCATCCCCACCATCTGAGGAAAAGATATCAAAAGAAGAGGAGTGAATTAAATAGATTAGCACTAAATACAGTGATGTTTTTTGTATCATTGTTGATTCATTAGTCCATCTTCATGTCAATGCTTTGTTAACGTTCTTACTATAAGCTTCATTTCTGTCTCCTCGTCCTGTGGTGAAACAAGCAGAGGGGCAGGGGTGACCACATGGAAACTCACCATGCTCGTCTGCAGTTCCTCCTCCACGACCGTCTTGATGTTCTCAAACCCGTCCTAATAACACAGAGAGGAGAGGCATACAAATTATTAAAACCCAAACGAACAACCAAAACCCCAACAGGTGGAGTACCCAGTAACTCCTACCGTATGGGCAGATTTGAACAGTGCGCGAGCCCCGGCTTGAAGGCTTCATTTTCCACTGAAGCGTAATGGAATGTGGGTGTAAGGGATTTGTCCTGGGGGCAGGAATGTCTGCCTACTCATGCCAGGGAAATAAAATAAGAACAGCGGGAAGATGTAACATCTAATCTGACTTCTTCTACCCCTGTGTAGAGTATGTAACAGTTTCCCAGGCAGTTACTTCTATTTTTGACCCACAGTTCCCGCTCTGAGAAAACTTGCTCTGCCCGTTCCAGATGTGGAGCTGCAGAGTTCACTGGCTACAAAGTGGTAAACTGTAAAGGAGCTCATAGCGCAGAGCAGCCCAGTGTGAGGGAGGTTTCTCTGGAAGTAAAATGTGAAACCGTGGGATGCGTGTGGGTCCTGAGGGGGAAAATCAACTTTCTTGTTTCACTACAATAAATTCAAGAACAATAACTCTTGTGTGGTGTCCATGTTTTTAGTTACTCAACCAATGTGTGTGGTTTTAAAATTGGTAGTCATCACCACTAATGTACTTACAAACAATGAATTACAAGCAGTGAAGCCTGCGTATGGTTTAAATTCATTATTTATCTCTATTAGATCATATATAAAAGTAATAGGATTATGATAAAATGTAAAAGGGATCAATGTCTCTAACAGCACCTCCAGGTGGGTCCCTTTGACCTGGTGAAGGAGGTGTACAGTGTCAAGTCCCTTAAAATATGTTGTTGGATATATTGCTTCACAGAAAATCAGGAAATCAATAACAATAAATCATGTGATTCCCTTTTGGCAAACATTACAGAAAGGTCCCACAGACCCAAACGGCAGACAAGAGTTTAACTTGAAATCTTAATAATAGCAGCTGCAAACTGAGCCTGAAAATAACAGATCTTTGGTAGCCTGCGGACTCTAGAGGACAATAAGAGTTGAAAATCAGCCACCAAATAATATCCGGCAGCTGGGGCAGTTAGACACTGAATAGGTAATAAGAAAATGGCTTCCTGCTGAGGCGATGACGCTTCTCTCAAGAAAGACAAGGCCCATCGGCTCACAACTAGACATAATGGAAACTGATGGGGCTGCACGGTGGGTGGGGCAGGGGGAGACAGAAAGCTATTAAGCATGAGAGAAACCCAGAAAGAAAAGATGAAGGAAAGTACAAGAGCAAATAGGAAAACGCTTCTTTTTCTTCATGTTGTTTGGCTACATTCAATTTCCCTGTCTTGATTAAAGACACCTTACCTTGGGTTCAATGACATCAGGTTAAACACTTGTTCACTCATCAAAGGCAAAGTGTCAGTGCGGGGAGTGGTAAGATCCAATGGCCGTGATAAGCGCGTTTGCTTTTTTGTGTCAGGTCAAGTCTTTTTTTTTAAGCAGCACAAATTGACCAAAACTGCTTTATAATTTGTGTCAAATAAAAAGGACTAGAGAAGAACAATGAGTAAAATTAATTTAGAAACACTAAATAAGAAACACACTAAGACATTAAGACACAATAAGGCACAATAAACTGTGCACAATATCAAGCAGGTCGGACTGAACTAAAAGTAGGAGTGCATGCATGAGAGAAAGAGAGAGATAGAGAGATATAGAGGGATAGAGAGAGATAGAGAGCGATAGAGAGGAGAGGGGGGACAGGGAGAGAGAGAGAGAGAGAGAGAGAGAGAGAGAGAGAGAGAGAGAGAGAGAGAGAGAGAGAGAGATAGAGAGATATAGAGGGATAGAGAGAGATAGAGAGCGATAGAGAGGAGAGGGGGGACAGAGAGAGAGAGAGAGAGAGAGAGAGAGAGAGAGAGCGAGAGAGGCTGCTTGTCTGTTATCAGTGGTGGTTATTGACTGGTGTGTGAGGAGCTAAAGGTTATTTGGCAGTAAAAGGCCTAAGGTGGACTCAGGGGATATTGAACAATGGAGCCGAGTGACAGATGGGTGAGGTCAGAGGAAATGTACACGTGAGCAACCCACAGTTTGTACTGTTACGGCTTTTGCTCCACTAAACTGACACTAGCCAAAACTTTGAGCAGGAAATTCTCTATTGTTTACACAATGCTAGAAGGCAGCCCTTCACACACGGTGTTTCACATACGTGTGCTATGCAAATGAGCATGTCATGTGTCACACACGACTGAGGAAGAGTTTAGGGCACAAAATCTGAGGGGGTCTCCATGGCATCTCAGAGAAGATGGTAACTCAGACAAAACATGAATTTTAAAGCATGGACAATGTGTGGTGTGATTTGGGGTCGTTTTGGTGTGTGTGCAGCTTCATGCTCAGGTCTGGGTTTATTTGGGTTATTTTTGCGAGTTGCAAAATCTGGAAAAGGTGAAAGAGAAAGTGTAGCCTAACAAATAATGAAAAAAGATGATATTAAAAAGTGAAACAAAAACTGACCCTGTGGGGTTCCTTCATTGTGGGAAAGTTGCGAGCTACAGCATGATTGCGGCTGTTTGAATTGCTCATGCTCAGCATGCTGGGAAAGACAAACCACAATTCACCTGACTCAAGGTCATGTGAAGTTACATTTTTGTAAGTGCAAAGAAGGCAAATCATGGTCTCCATTGTATTGTGTGGCGCATTAGCCATTCTACTCATTCACTGATGAAAGATACCAGATCAGAGTTTTGTTCTGGTAAAGGACTACCACAGTTGATCACACATCATGTTTTGTGGCTTTCTTTCCATGCCTAGGGCAAATTATCCCGTCCTTTGTCGGGAAATATTTGGCAGTCAAATTAAGCTCCATTATTCGTCTTTCTCCAATGGCTTCCCCACTATTTGAAGAGCTGCATTTGGGATGTTTTTTTTATCATGATGCAAACAGAGACAGCGAACAAACCAACCTCCGGGTTGCCTCCTTGGACCTCTTGTTCCGAGGTACTCTGTCCCATTGTAACCCTGTTTCTTCATAGGGATGGTCCATCAACGGCCACTGGAAACAGAGACAAGACATGAATTCTCAAAAGCCCAGCTTACTGGAAGATTTTAACAGAAATATGCAGCTATCTGACCAGCGTTATACCCAATGTTGTTTACAGGCACATACACCCTGGACCAGTCACACACCCTCATGCCTAGGGGCAAATTAAGAGTCTCTAACTGTCCTAAACATGCATGTTTTTTTTTACTCTGAGAGGAAACCCAGGCACTCTGAGAGCCCAATCACTGAGGACAAACCTGTAAATGTGATTAAACAAGGGGTTGAAGCTGCAAGCCTAACCCTGCCTTGGGACATTTCTATTCTTAAGAGGCTGGTTTACAAGAGGAAACATCTTAAATTGGACACCCGAATGAGAGAGGAATCAATCATATCATTGCACGATTCTCCCGCAGAGCACTGTAGACAACACTGGGCTGTGCTTTGCCTCAGTCACACACAATGCAACCACAGCAGGTGATCTCTCAGATAAAACCCCATCCAGATGGTGACCACTTCCCCTCTTTTTATACTCCCACCCTTCATTATCCATCTCCCTATGAAATGATCTTCCTATGTCCCAGTTACCTGCTACCAATGCTACTGGGGATTATTAGAGAGAACATTTAAGTTAGCACAACAAAAAAAAGAAGTTCTTGCATCAATAGCTGCAACAGTGAAAGTTTTCGCCAGGACACCCTTAATTACACAACTGATTTTCACCTGCTTTCATAGAGCTGCTCACCTGCAAATTAACAGATGCTTCTAGCTACTGTAATGGTTTGAGGTTATAGCCGAGGTTGTCTCCTTTTACAGAGCCAGGCACGACTTTTTCTACTGGGAGTGGACCAACACAGCCAGAATCCTCCAATACTGGTCACTGAGCTCTAAAGCAAAAAATCCTAAAGTTCACCCAGGCCAGCTACATACACGTCCCCTGCCCACATCTGCCAGCGCAGACTGATTCAGCTGACACAGACAAATGTGTAGTAGCTGGGACAACAAGCCTCATTCACTGTCTACAGACAAATAAACAACTATGCTCACTTTTGCCCATGGAGGTCCACAGATTTCCCACTCTGAGCAGTACAGGAAAAAGTAAGACTGAGAGGGGAAAACAAGCTGGCTAACATCGCACTATGTTTGCTGAGGGCATATAAAGTAGCCTCCACTCACATGGAGGGGCCTGTAAACAAGTAAGTGTTGGCTTAACTTGAAAACAGCCATGCACATGCACAGGCATGATCATAGTCATAAAACAGACTTAACATGAAATTTCACTTAAAAGACGATGCTATATGTTAATATTCACTGATAGATAATCACTGAGAATGTATCATTCAGAACTAATATAAGATGTTTGGCAAAAGAAATGGGAGAAATAAGCATGTTTATATTGTTTGATAAGTATTATATAAAAGAGACTACAGCAAAAAACAGATTAGCCCGTATTGGGGATATGGGCTTAACCAATAAATTCAGTTAAAAATAGCAATTACAGTCAATTGCCCTCTGCAAATCAAAAGATAATACACATTGTGGTTAATTGCAGCATGACATTGCAGCATGTTGGTTTGGCTCCTTGTCTTGATACTTGCTTAGGCAAATAACTGATCAACTGTTTCACTTATGGCTAAAGATCTAACATGGGGCAGTGTTGTATAATAACATTTGTATTTTGTGCTAAAAGTGAACACATCTGTGTTTATTAATACACCAACGTTCCAGTATTGTCTAGGCTGACGTCAGCGTCTGGCATCAGCTGCATCCTTTGCCTGATGCATTTCCTGCCCAATCTATAACATCAGGGCCTGGGAGAGAGGGTGGCTGTGCTGCTGCATAGAAGAAATCCAATCAGTGAAAGGCTGAGAGCGTCATGTTACATGAAGCAACACTGCTAGTCCCGACCAAAATACAGAGAAAGATGCCAGTGGAACAGACAGCCTTAAGGCCATAATCTCTCAAATGAGACACGCATACACACATCATTCACAATCACACTCAATCAAGGGGCAAAGTGGACCCTACCTAAGTATGCATGTTATTCCAACAGAAACATCTTTGGGGACATTCTTGCTGTGAGGTCACAGTAAGTGCTAACCACTCTCCCACATGTGCCCCGGCAACAATTTATAACATTAAGGTATGTGTCTATTAAACTTTTGTCTTGCCTTTTCTTTTTTCCTTTTTTTCAATTTAGTATTTTTTGCCTATTCAAAAGCAGAGGCTTGTTTGCTTAGTTGTGGATGTGACGGTTAAAGCTGTCTCCCTTGATGTAAACCATTGCTCTAACGCTTGTGCAGGAGAGTTGTGCAACTACTCTTTCCAAATTCTGAGGACCAAAATATGTTGCTACATTTGACATTTTGTCTCACTCTGAGTCCATGCATACCCTTATGCGTAGTAATGACACCCAGAGACACACAGCCGTACTATTCCCTATGGATGAGTCGGTAGCTGAGCTCCATCCTCCTAGCAGTGCCTCCCTGTTTACCATCCTACAGCCATTGTTCCCAGTAAACAATGAGGCCAGTGTTGATTGCACTGTGCAGGGGCAGACCTCGGCTTCTACTGACACAAAACACACTTAGGGCCATGAGGTTCACAATAACAAGCCTGTAGATGGTCATATGGCCATAGGATGTGTTTGAATCACCAAAAATGTCCTTTTAACTTCAACAACAACGTGTTTAAATTACCTAATGGCAAGAATCCATCGATGGTGATTGTTTAACCTCAATGAAGACCTCTTTTGGTCAGCTTTTTCAGCAAAGAGTTTGCTGTGAACTGCTATACTAATCCTCTTCTTTACTGGCCTCTACTCTACTTATCTAAAACTTGTGGTCAATAGTGATGCTTTTCACTGAGAACTCAACAGTGGCTCAAATCAAAACAACAGCCTAAAAGCCTAACAATAATAATAATAATAATAATAATAGTAATAATAACAGTAATAGTAATTCAATTCTAATTCTATTTATACCCTAACACCTTTCAAAGGTCCAAGGGCACATGTTGTTAAGAACATTCGACACATCTGGTTTGGCCAATAGTATTGTAATGTCCATGCCAAATAAAAATCCAATGCGGAGTGACTTAATGGATTGCGAATAGCACAGTCAACACTCAGCAAGAACGTCCCTGGTTGAATCCTGGTCAGACTGAGGGTATTTCTGTGTGAAGTTTGCATGGGCAGGTTTCCTCCCTTAGTTCAGAAACATGCATGTCTGGGTCAAATGTTGAATCTTAGTTGAGAGTTTGAGAGTAAATGTGTGTGTGTGTGTGTGTGTGTGCCCTCCAATGGACTGGTGGGATAGCAGGGACCAGGCATGAATTAATGCATGAATGGCATGTAGTTGGTTGACTGGGCTACCCTCAATACTCCCTCGTGCTAACCTCACTTCACACTGTACATTAAGGTCTTTAAACAGCGAAAAGGAAAGCTGTGAGGAAACACAACATAGTATGACATACACTCTGACCCAAATGGCAGTGAAACGGTGACCAAGGTGAAGCCAGAGGACGACATAAGCTCATATTTCCTTACAGCCAAAATAGTTTTGCATCATTTGCACCCACAGAGGTGTTGCCTTACTGACCTCTCTTCAAAAACCCTTGGCAGGATTGTTTTGCTGTGTTGTAAACACAGCAAGCCGGTGGTGAAACTGTCTAGCAGGAGACAGGAAAGTGGACTTTTTCACTCAATATATCTCCAGATGGTATGAAACAGTAGCTAATCCCCAGCAGGGTGTTTTTGACGCAGTGGTGTACAGTTAGCCGGCTAACGTGAACATGGGATGGGCCTAACTGTTTACAGTCAAACCTGGCAAAAAATTTCACTTGAAGGAATTTTGACCATTAAGGTGACGTTGCCGTTCGCACTTGGCTTGATTTGTTGTGCGGAAAATTAAGCTCGTTTTCCACCTCTCATGGCAGGCTAGAGGGCACCTGGCTGGCTTGACTACCCCATCTCTACCGTAATCTCCAAGGGCTAACGCTGTCACTGGAAAATGCTAGCTAGCGATCGATGATACTTCATCGGGGACGCGGAGGACAGTAAACACAGCTGCTAAAGCGTCAAATTATCCCCGATGCTTGTTGTTTTCCTCCCTTTGACCTCCGCGGGATCCGATTGAGCCCAAACGTTACTGTCACAATTGACCAGATAGCTGTTCCACCAGCTGGCAACTCTCCAGAGATACAGGATAAACGCCCATCAAACACATAATGGTGGTTTCAAGAAATAATCAGGGTGCACGGGTCCTTGGGTGAAGGCTGATGAGGATAAAAACAGTATTTACCTGTGAGGATGGACTCCCGTCAATCGTCACTGACGGACGGTCAAGTAATATGCAACGGAAATCACACCCGTGAAACCCCGCCCAGTTTTTTCGATTGGCCAATCAACAGCCTGCATGACGTTCGGCGACCCAATCAAAATACAGGGTATGGACTAAGTCCCGGCTTTTATGTAAATATACGATGGGTGTCCAATTGGCGTTAAGTAACAGTATCATGATTGGATTGTATAATGAATGACACAAAACATTTGCGCCAACACGTAAATGTGAATTAATGTCAGAGCTTCAAACAAAACACTTAAGACATAGAATACAGAGCATATAATTGTATCTTATGCACTGATTACATTACAACAGAGTTCATCAATTCCATGTAATACGCTACACTCGTTGCTCTGCTGTGCTGCTAATTAAATCAGGAAGCCGTGTTTGATTTGACATCCAGAGACAAAGTAGTTTTGACAATACAAGTCGTCCCCTACACAGCAGTTACAATCAAGCAAACTGATGCATCTTGGTTGATTTTACCAACTAGTCTTACATTTCAAAATACAACTATGACATCAGCGCCCCCCTGTGGACCTTTCCTGCTTCTTGGCTTATTGAGCTTCACAATTTGAGGTAAACGTATCCTTCCTTTACAACGAGTGTTAAGCAATGAAATTTTCAAACGGTTTGCTTTAAAATACATATTCTTTATTGTGACGGTTAGGACTGTGAGTGAATGTCCTGTAATAGGTTTACAGGTCCGCAATGGGCTTGTGGGGCCAGTACGGGTATTTGACTTTGTCCAACTTGGTTTCGGGGAAGGCGTCATTGAGGTCCTCGATGGTCATCTGGTCGAAGGGGAGCATATTCTTCAGCTTATCCAACTGTAAACAAAAAAGAATGGCAAAAAAAGAAACATAAGGTTGTTATAAGTTATAAACAAGGTTAACACATGCTTTAAGTTCTGTCTCACCTGCTGCTCATACTCTGCAATGCGGGTCTTAGATCCTTCAATGTAGGCCAACGCACTTTTGTTCTGAAAGAAAAATTCAATTCGTCAAGTCTTTTTGTTTGAGGTCAAGATTATTGAACTCTGTAAACATAGAAGCTTCAACACAATTTACACTGGAATAATGGAGCTCTAACTGAGAAAATATGGGTCTGTTTGATAGAGCCACTCACAGATTCAACCTCCTGTGCATCAATGGCGCTTGACTGTGTGTCAACAGGCTCAGGGATCTGCAGGGCTTTGAACTGTGTGAAGGAGAAACATTTAATTAATACTGTGAAGCACCATTAACAAAAACTAATGAAATAGGGACTTTGCTGTACACTCACATGTATATAGATATTTATTCAAAAACAATGACGGGTGATTCAGCGGTTCTATACAATGTTCACTACCTATGGCCTAAGTACGACGCCCGACAAGAGCAAACGCGTGAGAACAGCCAAACACCCCAAATACAGAGATGTGCCGCAATGCTGGAAATACAGAAATGATACAAAACCAAAAGTTCACAAACCCATGCTGCAAATACTAAAAACATGCAAACCAAAAATAAAATGCAAGAGAGAAATGTTGCATAGTCACTCAAAACTGCAATGGTCCGCTAGACTCGAATGGAACCTGACCTGAGGGTTGGAACAGTATTGTGGGAATACTATACTCTATACATCCATGGGCCTTCTACCAAAGACATGAGTAGGATGCTCCAAAAGCAAGCGAAACTTTCTTCTGAGCATCCCATTCTGTTCCGTTTCTGTGACTGCAGTCTTTCTCAGTTTTTTGTTGCTTGTACTATGCGTTTGCGTGTCAGGTGTAGTATCACGTTTGTATTTGCAACATATGGGCTTTGTATTGTCTTCCTGTATTTACAGCATTTCGCCATTGCGGCAGGTTTGCCTTTGTCTACTACTGCACCTAAGCTATCCGTTTCCAGTAAGAGAGAGCATGTCTCACAGGAGCAAATGTACCACATATGTGAGAGGGCAGCTCTGAACAATATCCAAAAACATTGGGTCTGGACATTTAGTGAACGTGACAGAAAGTCTTCAATGTCTGTGCTGTGTTCAGAACGTTTAAAATGTGAACTTAACCAATCATGTGCACTGGGATCATGCAGTACACTATTTTGATTACTGCTGCTCTTTCATACTTCGATTATTGCTGCTCATTGTGTTTTAAACTGTATGCCATTTCACTCTTAACCACAAGGATTTATACTTTGGTTTCGTTGTGCAACTGTGCAATAATAGATGCAATGTATTACATTACAAATTTCATATTATTGCCATAATGTAAAAATAATGTTGTTCTCCAGTGTTGCATCAGAGAAAGAATTTTGAAGAAGATATTGTAGTGGTTATGACACCCCGAATATCCCTTTCAATTCACCTTCTTCTCAAACTCGTCAACCATCCCAGCCTTGGCCACTGTGCTCCTGTAGTAGCTCCAGTCAATGGCTGCAGCACTCTCTGGCAGAGAGGCTAGTCTGGTGTGAAAAGAAAAAGAGTTTCAGAGATGATTTGAATGCATCAAGACAGATTAATCGAAAATCCCATCAGACTGAGGTGGATTGTTATCAAGAGCCAACATGCATCCCAAGGTGACTGAGCTTTCAATTAATACATTTTGTTTTATCATCTCCAACAGTCTAACATCAAAGAATAAAGATAGGGCTATGAAGGCCTGTTGCTGGTGTAAAACTCACTTAGCAGAGATGGCATCACTGCGAGTCTTCAATGCGTTGAACATGCCCCTCTGGTTGGGTGGAATCCGTTCAGCAAACGCCACCCAGTCAATGGCCTTCAGGGCTACACGACGACCTGCCATTCTCCCTGTCTGATGTGCAGAGGGAAACCGTGATTAGGTAAGACAAGCATTCAATGAGACCAAAAAAAAAAAAAGAACCAGCTCAACTCATGGGGCACATTTTACAGAAATGAAACAATGTACAGTAGAGACGGTTAATGTCCAGACTGTGTGCAAAAAAATGTTTATGGCAATCTATGCAGAGTTGATGCATTCTTCCAGTGTGAATGCAGAGTTCTCCACTTTTGTACAAAAAGTCCCACAAACAAGCATACTTAGATCAAATGGAGTCTCTAAATTGATGCTAGGTATGAAAGTGAGGGAAATGTGTTTGTCCCCTGTAATCGGCTGGCAACATATCCAGTGTGTATTCCCTGTCTGATGCCAGCAGACTCCTGTGATGGGATGGAGATACTGCCGTCGTCGAAAAACAGTACTGCAAGTCTCCAAATATTTGACAGTATGTAGACTGGATAGTGAGATAATACTTTTCCCCCCAAAAGTAACCATGAACACTCAAAGCTTCCAAAGGTTAACAAAAACAATGATTTTGCGTTACAAGTCATAGGACATCAGCTTCTGAAGCATTTCACTGAGCATGTGTCACAGGTTAAATGACAGCGTGCCCTTGCCCTGTCCGGTCCGTTTTAAAAACACGGACATCTTACCCTCAAAATGAATGGACTGTGGTGCCATTTCAAATGGATTTACTGAGCCAATACAATTAGCATTAAATCACCGCTAACAAGTAGCATTGATCGCACATATTTAAACACCAAGTAAGAGAGGACATACTGATAAAGCAGAACGGCGAAACACGATGCAATAAGTGATGCAATAGTGATGCAATAATGTTAGCTAAAAAATGAATCTGACAAGACGCTATCAATGACACCGGGTCCTTGACATTTTCTTCAATTCAACACTCCTGCAAAACTAGCCGTCGGTGGCTAGCTCGGTTAGCCTGCTAGGCAAGGTCAGAGATGTCTCTGCGCAACAACAAGGATTCAATGACTCACCAACCGAAAGACGACTTTATTTTTGAAACTTGTGCAATACAACACCGGTGTGAACAATAAACGTGGTTATCCAAACAGATTTCACTGTATGTTCTTTCATTAAGCAGACCGCTAGCGGTGCTACTTACCTCGCTGTATTAAGTGCAGTTTGTGACAGAACGGAGCAGCGGAAGTGACGCTTCTTCAGCAAGCGCACGGAGCGACATGGAGCCCGACACCGCCCCGCCTCACCACTGGCCGGGGAGGGTACTGCAAATTACACGACGGCTCTATGCGTTCATGGAAAGCACATGAAGAAGGCGCCGTGCACACTGTATGAGTTACCGTGCAGACCTATCGGCTCTTCAGCAAATCAATCAAGGCGGAAATACAAATGGAAGACACATTTTAGCCTAATACCTCTGGGTGGAGAGACTCTTTTCTTCTCTCTTCTAAATTTAAATAACCAAAGTTATGGTGGCCACGCAAGGAAAGCTAACGCTTAAAGTGGCGTTTGTTTTAAATCTTTTTTAGATCCATGCAATGGGTCATTGATGAACTGAATGTCCTTGTTTTTGCCCGTCTGTCGGTCTGTCTGTCTGTCTGTCTGTCTGTCTGTCTGTCTGTCTGTCTGTCTGTCCACTCGCCAATTCATTCACTTATCCACCCATCTTTCACTTTTCAGCAGAATTATGCAGTTGAATTGACCGGATCATTGAGATGAAAGGGCTGGAGGCTTGGCAACATGCAGGTGAATGTCAGTGGGCAGCACTGATGACCGACCATATATTTAAATTGCACTGAAGTTGTCTTTTCGCATTTTTCACTGGACATACAAATTATGTGTTCTGTATGTGTATAATATATATATTTATATAATTTTTGTAATTTATGTAACAACAAGAGGTATGTTAGGTTTTTGGCAACAAAGATGCACGTTTCAACAACAAAATGTTAGTATTCAAGTGAATTAGTCATTGTTTTATAATACTTTTATGATAAAGTGAAAAAACAGCAAACTCCTACCCATAACGTGTGCTGTGATTGTTCATGTAGAAATACGTTAAACAATGAGCAAATAACAGCCATTTTGAATAACTTTTATTTACTAAAATCAGTTTTTACAAATAACTGAACACTTAGATAGAGGAATGTATGTACACAGTACAGATACAGAGATATTCAATAAATACCACGTTTTCCTGCTGCTTACAGGCGAGCTGCAGGGCTTCATGAACACTACACATTTTATTTACACTTACAGCAAAATTCATCAAGAGAAAAAATACTATAAACACCCTCATAAAGGCCACGATGTGAGCGTAAAAAACGATATCTAATACATGTCGTTTTCCCCTAAAATATAATTTTGCTCCATGTTTACAAAAAATAGGAACTGTTAGAAAATGGACAAAAACATTCCAACAGCAACTCTGTGGACACTGCAAGTTTAATAATCAGAACCGACGCGGAGGAGTAGTTCAAGTGAAACACTAAGGCACTGCACAGTCTTAAGTACTTTCTTTTGTTGCTTTAAAACATTTCCCTCCATCTCAGTCGATCATCGTGACCTGGACGGACTATGCATTTATATTACCCAAACTGCTTTAAAACCAGGATGAAGAAATTACCGAGGTCCAGAGTGTTTTGTTTTTTTTTCACTTAAAGTAGGCTTATTTTGTATTTAAGGCATTTCAGGGCGGAATCCATGCCAAGTAATCATCCATTAATTTTAATCCGTCATAAACCCGAATGAAACAGAAGTAGTGAATGGTAAATCTTTCCTGCATGACTTTTTCAGAGTAAAAGCTGTAACACATACACATCTGTCTTATAGGGTCGGGGGGCAATTATTCTATAATTGCTGGTTACGATCATATTTGTGAAAGATGCAATGAGACATGTTTAAGGCATTAAAAAAAACAAAACAACAATCGACATTTAAATCTGAAACAATGCTGTGAATTCACAGTGAAGGGGGAGCAGGTCTCATTCTACTCAGTCCAGTTAGCCACATAATTGTTATACATGCGCCACATTTTTGTGCCGATCAAAAAAAAAAAACACTCCCCAATTTAAATATACCAAAAAATATAGAGCCCTAAAATCCAGTCAGGCCGGTGTGTGTGTGTGCACACAAGATAATAATTTCACAATCATCTTGAGCATTTCGAGCATCCGAAGTCAGAGATGTACAGGAATTTACCACAAAAAGTTAATCAAGCAATTACGCAGAAGATAATTGTCTTGGGACTTCAGTCCAGGGGATCCGTTCAAAAAGAAAAAATCAGACGTGATACCGAGGGAAAATGCAGCATCTTCCCTCATAAGTGTGTTGCGATCATGACAAACTACAACTTTTCCCTTTTTTCTTTTAAAACAACAGGAGCACACGCGCACAGACACACACACACACACACACACACACACACACACACACACACACACACACAGGGCATACTAAGACAGGTAGTACATCCCATAAGTGACTGGCCCGCTGAACAGTCCCGGTACCGGCAATCCGGGCCTGGGGAAGCCGCTGGACGGGGCCCAGGCCGGGGATGACATGTGCGCTCCCAGCGGGAAGGGAAGCGCAAAGGCAGGCAGCACAGGTTTGGAGGCCAGCTTGAACTTCTCCAGCTCGGCTTCCTGCAGTCTCTTGGCCTTGGCCCTGCGGTTCTGGAACCAGATTTTGACCTGAGTCTCGGTCAGGTTGAGGGAGTTGGAGAACTCGGCTCTTTCTGCGATGGAGAGGTACTGTTTCTGCCTAAACTTGCGCTCCAGAGCCAGCAACTGTGAGGTAGTGAACGGAGTGCGAGGTTTCCTGTTGTTCTTGTGTTTTCTTAAAGTACACTGCGTGGGACTGGAGCTACCTGTTAGAGTGAAAACATTGATAGCAGGGGTTAGATGGTATCACGAACATAAACAGAATCCATTCTTTTTCTTCTGTTTCTAATCAGTGTGCATCCTATTTTTATTGTTTCCTCGATGGTGATCTTCTTCTGCGCCTGTACATTTTTCTTTAAAAATGAACCCGAGGCTTAAACTATTTAACTTATTTTTCCCGAGTTTGCTTGCACATCTAACCTACATCAGAAGAGTAAAATACTTCAGTATAAAATACATAAATATAGGCTAACGTGGAGTCACCAGTAGCAGCAGCAAAAGCCAAATCTGCGCCACAGGTGCGCTCTGCACTGAACCGTAACCTGCGGCTTCTGAGACACGATGTAAAGACATGTGTACGCTGACTGCAAGAGCTATATGGCAAGTGTAATCAATGCTATACTTCACAAGGAAGTCGCAGATTTGCGCAACCGCAACTCAATAGTACTCATACCAACTATACTTTTTTGTGACTTTTTAGGATACGACGTGATGATGTGATGTGTCGCCACTATAGTTATGGAACCAAACCTATATGCATGCATCAACTAGTTTTAGCGCAGATGCAATGTTCTCTAGAAAATAAACGCAGACATTTCAAAGGGACATTTCGAAAGTGTGAGTTTGTGTGGAAAGTGTGGAGTTTGCAGATGTGCGCAGCGATGGACTTACGAGGCGGGGTGGAGAAGGAAGACGTCTGGAACCAAGTGCTCTGATCTTTGTCACAAAACTGCGGACTGTCCTCGCTGGAGCTGCTGGAAACTCCCTGTGAGCTCTCGGCCGAGACTTTCCTCTCCGAGTAAAGAGTCCTTGGAGAGAAGTGCGGACCTCCGACGCTGCCGCCCTGTGCGCTTCCGTCTCCTCCTCCGGGCTTGGGCAGCACCAGAGCCAAATCTGAGGGAGGGTAAGAAGTTCGACAGGTGGTCGTCTTCTTCGAAATGAGCGACTCAACACTGAAGGGGAGGCTGCTCCGCTGCAGTTTGTATCCTTTCTCGGTGCTCATGTCCGTGGGTTGAGGCTCCTCTCCCTCTGTGTCCGTCTCCTCTTTCTGATGCATTGGTTTGGAGTCTTGGGACCCCTGCCCAGAATTCATGGTGCTGCAGGGGGAAGGGGCCATGCACCTCCGTGCAGAGGAGAGGAGCTGTGGGTGTGGACAGTGTCCAGTCTGCGTCTCCAGCAGCTGTCAGCCTGGGCCCAGTAGCTTTTACGCGCAGGACAGGGGGTGGTCTATAAAAGTGCGGGGGCTGCCCCCACCCCCCAATCCCTTCTCTCTCCAATCAGATGCTCATGACGTACCAATGTGCGGTTTTGATTGGCCCGTCGCCATCTCAGAGGACATCAAGAGGCCTTTGAAAGGAAGGAGAAGTTAATCATACAGACCCCATGCGGCGCAGAGCCATTGATGGCCAACACAAAGTAGCTTAGACCAATTTTAGCGCAATTAACCAGTGGGGAGGACTCTCCTGACCATTCACATCCATTAGCAGACCCTCCATCGGAGCTATTCACTGAATTATTCTTTAGGAGCTGAGCTGATGTCAATATCAAAGTGATGCTCTGATCAAAGAAGAAGAAATATCTTAAAGGTGGCCTAGAGTAGTATTCATGCTTGTTCTCTGTGGTATCATAGAGGCTGGAACACTGGTTTCATTCATTCAGTTTACAAGCCCCTTTACTCTTATTTTGGATGTTTCATTCTTTAATGCCTATCTGTCAATCACACGTAGGATTATTTCCTGCCACTTGAATGACCACACAATTTTACTTCCTTACTGAACAATTAGGATGAGCAACTTTTTCCTGAACTAAGTAGTAACTGGAGCGGCACAGCTATGGAACATGTACACATCCCATTCACTGAGGAAGAGCCAGGAGCGTGAAAACGCAATATTTCAACCTTTATTTAAAAACCACATTTTAAAAAATACAAGTTTACCAAAGTACACATCAGCAAAATGCAAACTATATTGTATGATTTGCATAACACGCATTCTAGTCATATTGTGTCTCTGTCTCGAATTTTTAGTAACTCAAACGAAACTATGAATGCTTTTTGTTTGTTTGTTTTTTGTTTGTTTTCCCCACCAGGTAAATATATTATTATTGAGCAAAACCTGGATTTACGTTTGTCGTTCTCGGTCACATTCACAACACATTGACTCATCACGGTGAATTAAATAAACAAACAATTCGGTAGCATTAAGTTATTACATGACATTGTGTAAATAAAAAGGAGCGAAGCAATTAAATCGAAAACTGAATCCAATAAAAGAAGGTACGCAACCGGGATAGAAATTGATTAGGCATGACTGTTGGTCACACAGCATTACAGCAATTTAAGGGCTGTCATGAGCCCTTCTCACTTCACAATGGCTTCAGTTGAGAAGCAACAGGCGTTTTCTTTCTCCAGGTCATACTATTTAATAAGCCAGACAAGTTGTGTTTTGCGAGGCGCCAGGCTCGGCGGGATCAAAAAGGGGAAGATACCTCAGGGAGAAAAGGCAACAGTTAACTCCACTTAACCAATTGTCCTCCAAACATCCCAGCGTCCTCTGCTCGGAGCTGCGGCAGCCAGCGTTGACATTTAACTGTTTCACGTCTAACTTGAAGTCGGAGCCTTATTCATGTCGACATCAAGCAGTAAAACGATATCTATCACCACCACCACCACCACCATCATCATCATCATAACGGGCACTCCGTAACAGGTGAAAAACACCATTATGTCAGGTGAAATCCGTGCGATTTAATTGTAATGAGGATTTAAGAGCAAAAGAGTTTCAAATGTATATATTTCAAATGTGAAATGAGTATGGCTGATAAAAATGTTTTTTGTTTGAAAAACCCATTTTGTTAGATGCACTATCATATTTATTACATTTCTGAATAATTGAATAACTCCCAGGGAGTTACTTCGTAGTTAGCTCGTGATGAGAAATATCAATCAGTCGAATGAATCAGTCGAATAAAGTCACATAGTAAAGTTCAAAACTGCTCCAATGAGGGGTACTCCAGTATATATACTGAGTGGTTGCCTGTAATTTTTCGTCTTTATCACACAATAATTATTTCCCTCCTAATGGGTCATTGCTTTGCCCCTGGAGGCGTAAACTCCCTTTAAACCTCACAGTGTCTTTAAATTCTTCCCTTTCAACAGGTCTGAGCTCACATCTCATTAAATATGTCAGCAGCACAGTGTTGCCTCCGGGATGAGAATGTTCCAACACAGCTCTTGGATTAATTGTTCAACTACCATGCCAACGCAAAGTACGTACGGGAGTATTTACGCTTTATGCGAGTCCAGGGCCATGCGTAGATTCTACGTTGAGCAAAAATGAGCCTTAAGACCCCCACAAGTGCTTCCCGCCAGCAACATGATCTGATACACAACAAATGAGTTCTTTAGTTAGAGTTTGATCAGTTTCACAATTCTTTAAACCCTCTTCAGCATTATACTATTTGTCCTCTTAGTACTAAATTAGATGAATGAGTTATTAACCTAATAGACAGAAACCACAAGTAGTTGCTTGCAGTTTACAGCCCTGTAGCAGCTCATGGTGCTAGATAGATAGATAGATAGATAGATAGATAGATAGATAGATAGATAGATAGATAGATAGATAGATAGATAGATAGATAGATAGATAGATAGATAGATAGATAGATAGATAGATAGATAGATAGATAGATAGATAGATAGATAGATAGATAGATAGATAGATAGATAGATAGATAGATAGATAGATAGATAGATAGATAGATAGATAGATAGATAGATAGATAGATATGATTACAATGTCAATTTAAGGAGTAACCACAGTTGTAAACAGTGCTAGGAGTGATGTTGGGCTCCTTAAATTAGTTTTTACAGGCAAGTAAACAAGGAGTTGAAAGAATATACATCAAGCTTAAACGTAGCAGCAGATTGTCCCCAAAAAAGGCCTTAGGAAATAAAAGATTGCTGCTGTTTGATTGCTAAAATTCTGGATTGGAACCACTGAGACCTCTTATCAGGTTGGAGGCACAACTTTGACGATTCTGCTTGAGTAGATCCTGATGTTGAGTTTTCCATCTGACAAGGCCAGGCCTTCTGTCTCCTCACTCACCGGGGGCCTCCTGTCAGCTGGTTTGGGTTTAAATCAGTGACCGTGTACCTTCCTTCTATCTCATCTCTGCAGTGTCGTGCAAGGGGGGATGAGAGTCAGCCCACAGAGCACACAAGCTCATGCCGAGTTTCATCCGATATAGGTCCTCCTGGAGATAAATCTACACAAGAAGTACACTCACCTCTCCTCTCCTGGTGCTAGGTCCAGTGTTTTTCAGTACGTCCCCTCTCCACTACCCCAGAAGACATTTTTGTAACAGCATGCAGGCGAGTGAACTGTGTCAGGAGGTGTTAGTGAGTTTGAAAGCAGATCTGTCCTTCAAGGTCAACATGAGCTCAATGGGAAGCACTTTCCATTCAGCCAGCACCAGAAATGAAAACTTTTTAATGTGCACATGCAGGGGTCGTTTTCAGCACTCCCATGCCTTGGTGAAACCACTTATCCAGCTCATAAAGTGCAAGGATCCTGTGACAAAACAATATTTTAATGTGATTCTAATGTCATAAGTTTCATTGGTGGCAAGATGACCAGACTATAGAGTGCTGATAAATTCAGACACTGTGCTGATGTTGAGCCTCCATCAACAGTATGTGAATTCCCTGCTGTAGCGAGGGCCAACAACAAACAAACAATTTAGAGGAGCAAGTAAGATGTGGAACTCAATCCCTGTGAGATGTGTCGACAGTGGCACAAAGACCTGTAGCTACAGACTTCAGCAAGATGGACACTTTGCAGAAAGAACAGTGCGGGGTAGCTGAGAACAAGCAAGTGTGTTCAGATGCATCACGCCCACTTTGTGTACACTTTTCTCTTCTGAAATCCTGAAAGTTGCACAAAGTAGCTTCCCTCAAGTTATCACATGTGGAGTGTAGAAAAGGAGCATTTCTGTGGGAAAGTTTGATTTCTGCATGAAAGTGAGAGGTAATTACCTTTGTATTGTCTTACCTAGACTTGTATGCTGTGCTTACATAAGGTAACTAGCATGTGTTTACAGCATTTTAAATTGCTGTTCTTGAGGTTGCGCAATGCTGTGGAAAAATATCTTGACCTTTCATTTGACTTAACAAGTTGATCCAATCCACATCAGAACGCTTTCAATCCTGCATTTAAAGGCTGGTCTGACATTTTCTGCCAAAGCCACTTCCTCTTGTGGCACTGCGTGTCTGAATGCATGGTAATGAGGGAAATATTCTTGCCGTGCTTAGGTGAAGGAAGCAAATTGCCTCCATCATGGCTTCTTTGGACTGTAAAAAAGCAATCAGGGGACGCAGCATCCTGTTCCAGCTGCTGTTTGGAACTCAAATCAAAATGCAGCAGTTTATTTTTCATGGCTGTGGTGGTGGAATTTGCATTTTAACTCACGCTGAGATGAATGTTTGCCTTTACTGATGGTTGCATATCTGAATAACATCTCCTACACCGTTTCCAACACTTGCATCTTCACAAACAGATGTTTTTTTTTTCCTTTTCTTTGACAGGGTCCCTTCTGAACTCTGCTGCCAATAGAGATTGTTAAGGAGAAAAACCACAAGAGGTGACAATGCAATTGGCAATTTTATCTGGCTTGCCGTCGGCCATAGAAATCCACATTCTTGAGGAAAGTCTAGAGACAATGCGAGTGGGCGAGCTCGGTTGAGGGCTGGAGATGAGGAACTTTGTGTGGCTACTCTGTGGTCTCATTCACAAACCAAAGAATGTCGCCACAATCTCATACGCTCTTAGCAGCCAAAACAGCGATGCAGTAGATTTGAGGGGGGGAAAGACAGCAGAATCAGTTTTCCCTGTTACTGCTGGCTTCAAATCCCTGCAAGGCTAAAGCCAGCGACTATTGTATAAATGACAGCGATAGAGGTAATATTATCTGAATTTTTTTTTTCACAAGTCATAAAAATATATTAGATGATATTCAAACTGGAAGACAGAAAAAAATACATTTTTCACAGAGAATTTTTGTATTTTGTAGACTGTGACAGATGGTGTGACTACATTTACAGTCATGTTCCATGAAACGATGCATAGATTATGGTCAATGCTTTGAATTTGCATTGCAGAAACAAAAGAAATTCCACATTAACAGAAATATATAAACATACTTCTAGAAAAGCACTTGACTTGAATTTCATAAAGTCTAATAAATATTTAACTTGAAACACAAGCTTAAATCCTGATCAAGCCTTTTCTGTCAAAACCTGCACTCATTATCATTGACAAAAAAAACATTGAAAAAAATCACCTAGACAGATTGTTTTTTTTATTTTTTATTTTTATTCTTTATTGCTCGTCACTTGTGATTCTGGGATCCAATGGATGTTCTCCTACATTTGCTGCAAGACCTAAGTGTGAGGAGCATCAGCAGTTGAATTTAAATTTGCTCAGACCAAATTGTCCACAAATTTTTTTATTGCATAGAATGTCACTCAGTCCCCATTCTAGTCTTGGTATAGAAGTTGACAAAAGCATCAAAGCAAGGCGGCTGACTGCAGTGTGGCTGAGAATCAGCGGTGCCTGTCTGACAGTAATAATGTTATTGCAAGGCACCAAAGGTCAGAACAAATGTGTGTGTTTGAATATCCTGAGATTACAATTTCAAAGTCCTCCCCATGAGAAGTCGAACAATGGAGAGGGTGGGAAGTTAAAAAAGCGGGGTCTCTTTCAAATAAACAAGCATGGGTTGTCCTGAATGGGACTGCTACCGAGCAGCCGGATTGGTTCTCAGAAGACCGAGAGCAGCGACTGTGCAGGCTCTCCTCCTCCTCCTCTGACTCCGACCCCGACTCCGACTCCCTGACTCCCAAACACACTGATGTTGTAAACACAAACAACCTGACAGAGCTTGAACTACTGTAATTTGGCACTTTGCTCCATTACTTTATCCCACCTTTCATCTCTGTCCTCGCCTTTCTCCCCTACTGAAGAGAGTGTGGACGGGAAAGTAGATGGGGGGTAAGAACTCCCCTTTTCTCTGCTATTGCTTAATGAGCCTGAAAATACAATTGCAATGTTCTGACTGTGAAGATAGCCTGCAGGCTTAGAGTGTAAATTAGCAGCGCAAGGAAGCCCAGAGGGCTGACTCTTGCTGAGCAGCCAGAATAGCAAGATGTGGTGAGAGGAGAAAATCCTGTTAGGGAAATGCATGTGGAGGAATCACGGTGCATTTCTCTCTTCTCTTTTTTCGGGCTGACTGGATCTGACGGAGCCACTTGTTACTTGGCTGCATGGTCGTTCTTGCTGATGATGTGTGAGATTTATTGAGACTGCGCCACAGCCATGTGCACTGGCATCCATTATGGGAGATGTCAATTGTTTGTCACATTTCAAACCCATAATTCCCGTTCGTTTCACACAATGGCTCTTTTTGAGCTGCAACTACAATCATCATTCAATTTAATTTTCTATTCTTCTGTAGATACGAGGCAAGAGGCATGAGCAGAGAGTCTCCCACATTGCATATGTCCTCTCGTGAGCTTGGGGTGCTCTTTTGACCGCTCCGCTAGGCATCTGCTGCCCATGGCCTGCCTATATCTGCATTCTAATGCACATATCCTGCTGGGATGTTAACTTTAGGCCCTCAGTAATTGATGGCTTCCACACTTCAGCTGAATCCCCCCTTTTTCCTTCTCCCTGCCGATTGTTGGTATATCTCTGTGGTTTGGGGGTCTTTCAGTCAGCCATTGTTCTTTTATGGAGGAATTATAATAGACTAAAGGAGAGGGAGAAAAGAGAAAGAGGGAGGGGGTGAGGAGGGGAGGGGATAAAAAGAGAGTCGCTGCTGATATTTAGTGAACTCCGAAGGGGGAGTTTTCATTCTCATTCTGCAAGTTTGGCACATGCCTTCTGTTACTAAGTGGCAGTGCACTGAAAGAGAGCCTTGCATTTCCCATTCTGCGACTCCACTAGGTGCCTAGACTTACAACCCTGGCAGCTGTTGGGCCTTCTATGCAGCTATAGACTCCTCTCCACAGGTGAGCTCCCCTGCCAAACTCCCAGTCTCCACTTCACTCAATAGGGCCTTTTTCAAGTCTTTTATCAAGTGGGGAGAGGCTGACTTTATGTTTGCCACTCACAGAAGTGAAATTCATGGCTTGCAAGATTGCAATTAATGTTATTCATGGTGTAACACGCTGACAAATTCAACACAGGGATGCTGTATTTCTTGTAGCAACATCCTTGTCCCTGGCTTTTTGAGGTTGACATACAAACAAATATAATAGAAAGAAACAGTGTTTCTGCTGCAAAGAGATTAGACCTGTACTTGAAACCTAACTCAGGGAAAACTGTACAGTACAGCACAAGTGAACACCAATTTTTAAAGAAATCTATTTTTATATCTAATTTCTTTTAAATTTGCCATGATATAATGTCGCAAACATTGTGTTATATCATCGCAAAAGTGGCCAGTGTTTGGGTCTGTATTCTTGTATGGCCACAACTGCTTTAAAAGCAATCAGATGGGTTTGGTAAACCACTCTAAATGATGCTGTTGTTTTGGTTTGGGCAGATTTCAGCACCATTTCTCTTCCAAATTCAGTGGCAGAATATTCTGTTGTTTATTTTCTCCTTCTCTGTTTTTTTTTTCTCTGTGATGCGAGCTGTTACATATTACTCCTGAGGTGTGGTGCCTCTTCCCTCAAAGGCCTCCACTGTTTCCCCCAAACTGCTGCCAAGCTGGGCTATCTTTTCATTTGGTTACTTAAGTGTAATTGCTCCCCTTTGAAGCCTCAGAGAGGCAAATCATTTGCTTTGGCCCCGGGGCAGTAATGGTCACCGAGCCAGCGACCCCCTCCTGGTCCGAGAGCGTCGGAGAGACCGCGAGAGGCCAGCTCCCATACGGAGAAGAAATAATACGGCCAGGGCCGCTCAATTTCACCTCCCTTTTCATCCCATTCTTTGAAAACTTTTTATTAACAACAGCTTTCTCTCTCATACCGGGGCGCCAGGAGAGGGGAGGAGAGGATATCGGCAGTGGGGGAGGAGGGCAAAGGGGGTGGCTGTCCCCCTGTAGATGTCTGCTGGATTCTCACACACTCACATGCACAAGCACGCATGCACATATCCACACACACATACACACACATCATTAATAGTGACAGTTCAAGGAGGCATTGAGAAAACAGCCTCCACACCCTCCCACCCCCCCATGGTTCACACTGCTAAACAGGCACTCATGTTTCATATGCCACAGCCCTCAGCATACACACATGCATGTGTATGCATTCGCATATACACACACACGCGCGCACTCACACACACACACACACACACACACATACACACAGATTCCTGCTCTTTGGCAGCTTGTCATGTTGACTCTGAGTGTGCTTGCTAATATCTAATTCTAAGTATGTAACTTGCAATTATACAGGCATAATACTCCAACATATCCACATATACTGCTGTATACTTACTCACCTTGTTGAACAGATGAGAATAAATTTGACTCGATGCGGCCAGAATGCCCCTTTTCAACCTATGACAGGCCACAGAAAAAAAGAGTGACATAACACACAAAGACCCTATTTAATGCTCAAAATTACTCCACCACTTACTGTAATTGTCACAATTCTGAGCGCATTGACATTGTAATCTCATAATAAGGTAATGGGGGCTGAAACTGTGTACAGGAGTGCGATTAGAGGGGTGTAGCTTTGAGAAAAGGGGTTAAAATATCAGGGGATAGCATTTTTTCGTGTCTAGACAAAAGGATTGCAGTTTGTGTGTTTGTGGTTTCGTAGAGGTTGTATTGATGAAACCAAACAGGCAAACATTGGAGCTCTGTTGTCTCGCCTATCTCTCTGCTTCACTGCATATAAGAGGACTGCTGTAAAGAGCAAAAACAACAAATTTAACTTAGAACAACTCCTGCTTTGAGGCATATATAACACTGTACACTGACAGTGCAGCATCATAGAGAAAAGGTGAAAGCCACTTTTGGAATAAAATAAAGATTACTTCTAAATGTCATGAGTTGTCTTCAAGACACTGTGGAGCCAAATCGATGTGGACAGGCGTCCATAAAAAGCCAACCTGGTTATGAATGCTGGGTTTTACTTGTATCATTTTGACTTTGAGGTTTTTAAGAGAGAAGCATTCCCTGCAGTCAAGCCAGATGGTAACAATTCTTAGACATATTACGAGCCGCTCTCTGCCAAATAGCATACCTTTGGGCTATATTTTCAGTGGGCTATAAAAGCCAATAATGTAATTTTGATCTATTTTATCAGATATCACCCCAGCTCTGGCTACGTTTATATAAGACAAAGTTTAAAACAGGACAAGAATTCTCTCTGTTTTGCTTTTCACTCTATAAGTGCATGATTTTCAATATCTGACCTGCTGCGTGGCTTTGCTTGTTTGACTTCTTCGTCAGACAGAAAAGTGGACGAGCCAAAACGGTGAGGTTAGCCCCCGTGTTGTCAGGCATATGGCACTAAGTTTGTGTAAAAAAATCACTTTCCTATAGGTGTGTGGTTGTCCATAAAATGACTTGCACAGGCCGACAGAGAAACGAAGGCACTCTTTGTGGGAGCGCTCAAAAAGCACGACCTTGACATCTCTTAATGTAGCGATGACACAGTAGCAAACTATCCCAGTGCTGCACCACACTCCCCAGTGGTCTGCCATCGGCTCCATGACTCACCGCTGACCTTGCTATAACTTTCCAGCACTTCTTCGGACCCTTTTAGGAAACCTTATGGGACTGTCACACCTTTCAGTATTTCATCTGATGCTAAACACACCTGAAATTCACATACTCTCCGTCTTTCTTAGACACACACTCAACACAGATCGACAGAGCCAGGGGATTATATCCCATCAGCAGGTATTTCTGCCCCATAATGTCTACAAAAAGTAATTGCCCCAGAAAAAAACCACAACAAGGTGGGACGATTGAGGACATTAGGTCAGGTTTTCCATTGTGAAGCCTGTTGTTTTCTTCTCCTGCCATCACATGCACAACTGGAGGCCTGCTGTGTGGAATTACTTGCCCTAATGGCGGTACACACTTTTGTTGCAGGAAATCGGACAGCCGCACTGTAACAGCTAAAACGGTGATTAAAAAACCCAAATTGCATCATGATGTTGGGCACTTTTGCAGTGAGACAGAGAGAGAAAAAAAACGAGCTCCAAATGAAGTGATTGAGATTATTGACCTGTTATGAGATGCGTAAACATCTCTTGTGGAGTCACAGTCTCATCTCGTTTTCAGCTGGAAAAAAAGACTCTAAAATAACTTTTCCAAATCCGAAGCTGCTAGTAAAGAGCCTAATTAAAGATCACAATATTAACTCTGTAATTTGCTCGTCTGTGGGGTCATTAGTGTCCCCCTGGCTTGGTTTAATGAGATACAAACTGCAGTTAATGAGACAACAGTTAGCTGTAGTTATGCCTGGCTGAATGTTGGCTGTGGATGCTGTGAACATCGTACCAGCCAGTTTGAGATCTCTTTGTACTCTGTCTGTGAGAATAATTGGCTGAGAAATGTGCATTGAGCGTGTTTCAGATTAGTGTGTTTACCAATAATTAAATGTGTGTTAATGAGAGGATCACTTACTTGATTAGAAAAATGAGAGAGGAGGCAGTGTTACATCAGTCAGGTGTCACTTGAAACAGAGGAAAACAGTTTGTGCGTGCACCAGCTTTTAATCATATCTGACCTTTTTAAAAACGTGGTCTCAATTTAACATCAGAGGGAGGAAAGTACTGTGAGCATTATTTGGAGGTTTTATCTCCTTACAGTCATATCCCTTCATTGCTCGCGGTGCTTGTTAAAAGCCATTGTCGATAACAAACAGCATTTTCCTGTGATAAACTGAATACGACAGGGGGGCCTTATTGAGAATTCTGCACAAAACTGTCTTTGTCTCTCATCTCCGGCAGCCAGTTACGAAGCCTAGCTTCCCCAACGACTGAAGTCTGAGTTAACTAAACATTTTTTTCTCTTTAACCCCTCTTCTCTCTGTGAATTTGTGGTTGTGTGCAATCCTTTAACGAGCTCCATCTTTGACCTGGGTTGTATGTTTCCAGAGATGTCATGTCTTGTAAGTCAAGGAAAGACTTTAATGTCCACATGATTTAACATTAAAGGGAGGGATTCAAAATGTAGGGCTAGCTGCCAGAGAGGTAATAATATCCCCGTAAATGAGAAATTGTAAATGTTAAATGCATCCTACAGATCATGGGAAAAGACTGGCAGCAATGCAACACACCGAGGTAGAGAAACTGAAACAAATAAAAGTGAGAAACAACTACATCAGCAGTGACCCAGGGCCTTTATTTGCTCACTTTCTCTCTTTAAAACCATTTAAACGCTGAACTTTTGTATGTTGCACCCAGACACAGAAGATGATGTAACTGCTCAATGTGGACTTCGCTAACCTAAAATTAAAGCCACCATACGCTGCTTTTTGTTTACGTTACGCACAAATTAAGCTTTATCTTTTCTTCCATCCAACTCTGCTCTTTTTTATCCCTAAATTTGTTCTGTGTGTTTCCTGTTAAAATGCATGATTATGTCTTTATTCTTAACTTCAGATCGCAAGGATGAAAAGAAAATGAGAAAAAAAAAGTGAAGACAGTGGAGGACTTTGGCCTGTGACCGTAAGTGACATGCTTGCCATGGCATTGTTTGAGGTTTTTGCAGACCTGTAATCAAATTTGGGAAGGTTTGGAAACCTATCGTCATGGTGTGCTCTCCAAGACAGAATGATGTTTAGTAAAGAAAGAAAAGAAAGAAGACGAAGAAGGAATACTCACACAAATTCACCTCCATGCTGTGCTGAGCTATGACTTATACAAAGAGAAATCTTGCCCACAAAAGGCAATTTCCATGCAGCATGAAAAACGTTCCTATTACAAATACAGTTGTTATGTCCTTAAATCTGTTTGTTTTGTCATTTTGCTCAAGGGTTGTTTCTTTTTCATGAAACCCTGCTTCAATTAAGTGTGATGGAACACATGTGTCCCTTATCAGGGGCCAACATCTTCTACTGTTGGCCTTTGAAACGACAGCGGCTCCACGGGATAATTGGGCTTTAAAGGTGGATTCTCCCGGGGAGCCTCTCCTTGTGCCTGTCGGCGTTGATCAGCTGACGCCCCCTGTGTCTGTAGACTTGTTATAAGTGATCATAAGTGGTTATGCATGTAGCCATGGCCGCAAGGATGATAGCGATCCCAGGAACCAACTTTGTTTTATTTTAGGCCCCTGGCACTGGGAGGGATGCACAGATCAGGCTGGCCTCAGGTGTTCAAGACTGAGTCTGATCAAATTAGTTCATTTCTGAAGTTGTCCACATCTTGTTATAGCTCAAGGCTATGATGCCAATGTTTGTGTTTTGATCGAAATGTCAAAGCTCTCACTCATTTTGTCTTTGTATGCAGGCTTTCATTACAATGACGGTTAGAAGACAGCAGCAGCTTGGTGGTCATTTTTATACTCTATCACACACACACGCACACAAACACGTCAGCTTATGACTCAGCAGCTGCTCTTCCTGCTCTCCACAAAGAATCTGGTGATCTCCAAACCTCTGCCGACGTTCCACAATGGTCCAGTGTTTACTCTTATGCTCTGTTTGCGTCATGTCACAAAAATAACAATTTGCAGCCCATACACGAACAAAGGACTTCACAATAAAAGCTTGTGACAGCAAGAGGTTTTTGTTTGGGGGGGTGGTTGACCCAGAAGCAAAGGGAAAAAGATAAAAGTTTATCCTTCTTGCTGCAGAAGATAGATTTTTTCTCGAAGGCTATTGTGACAAAGGCAGACGGAGCAGAATGGAAAATTGATTCCCTGCAATCATCTCCTGTCGTCTTTTGTCTACACTCGGCACCACTTTGGCTTGCACTCCAATCATCCTTGCACTGACTTCTCCTTTGAAGACATGAACTTGTTTTAACCCTATTTGATTTTGTTTATTTCTTTATATGTTGTGTTTATCCTTTTGCATATGCTTTCCAGCAACTTAAAAGCATAAAATAAGGAACTTAATCAATGTGCTGCACCAAATATCCTGTCTGTCAGTCCCTCATGAACACACGTGCTTCAGCTTTGTCTGTATTTTTTCCCCCCTTGTTTTTTTAAAGTCATTTCAGCTAACCATGGAGATCTCCTAAAGTGCTCACATAATAGCGCTGGACTTAGAATAAGATTTTACACAGGCAGAGCTGGTAAGGAGCTGCCGGGGGCTCAGAATAACTGTGTGAGCCGTCAACAGGAAGAGTGTGCTTCATGACTACAGGCCAGGAGCTTTAATTAGCTGTCTGCAGGAATTTCTGCTGTGGCAAACTAATTGACCCACAACTCCCTGGTGCTTTATCAACACGGGGAAATGCCACTGGGCCGATAACCAGCCAGCCTTGTAAACCAATCTATAACCAATGGCCAATTTGAAACATGTGTTATTGGCTATTTTACGACAGGTCCCCACTTCTACTTGACTGTGATGATTTGGTGTGTGGCGAGGACGTTTTCAGGATTTTGATTCTGAAACTAATCAAAACCAAAGTTTAGTGATTGACAGTTACAAAACTAAGAAATAATGATGATTGTTAAGTCAGTCTAAGCATGTTGAGTGTATTGCAGGTTTGATATGATCAACAAACATAATTGAAAGACTGATATCTGCTGTTTATAGTTGTGCTTATATAATGTCTCTTTTGCTCTCACCCACAAACCTGTTCCTACTGAAAACAAACATCTTTAGAAATTCAATTGTTACACTTACAACAGGATTGTTCATTAACCAACAATAACTCATTATTTAGCCACTTAAATAGGACTAAATAATGTATTTCTTCGGGAATATTTCACGCTGGGAATTAATCCATGTTTGTTGCACAGCAAGGATCTACAGCAACAAGAAATGCACTCAAAACAAACGTGTGCCTATGTTTATAGTTTTGGATATCAATCAACATCCATGGCACAGAGAAATAAAAGGGAATTTGCTGGCAATAATGTTACTAGCATTATTTTTTAAAGGCCATTCTGCTGCCTCATCAGGTTTTCTACTTTCATGTAGTTTTTATTTGAAATAAGAAACAAACAAGAATGAGAAACAAGCTTTAAGGACACAAGACTAGATTTCCAAAAACGTACCCACTGAGCTTACCTGACTGGCCCACTGATCCATGTTACCTTTGTGCTAGTAGCGACACATCAGCAGAGCACATGCTGTTAACATGACGTGATGAAAAGTCGGAAGGCCCAGTGCGTTTGCACAGACCTGGCATTCACTGTGAGACCAACTTTCCCAACTGACTACGAAAATTATCCCATAAAATCTCAGAGTGAGTGTGACAGGCTCTGATCAAAACCAGCTGCCAATTAACTTAATGACTGAATCTATCACATTCAATTAGAACAAAGTCTATGAGCTGTCAATCCAGCCCTCGGCGTCCTCGTTTAACAAAAACACAGACTGAGAACGATCACTTTAGGAGGCATGTCTCTGTCTTTGTGATCCTTATCTGACAGGCCCTGTGTCGTATTTGAAGCAGTCAGCCCTGACAGTTCCCCTGGATAAACTGCTGTATGAAAGGGGTCACCTCAACCTCTGGAATCTATCTTCAGCTTTCTGTCTTGCGCAACTGACAAATGGTTTCAAACAGCGATCAGGAAGCTTTGGAAAGGTATTCCCTGATGTGTGTGCTGTGTGTAGAGAACAAGGAAAGAGGAGAGAAACAGGAGGGAGAGAAATGAGATAGAAGAGTGAGATGTAAGTGAGATAAATGAACCAAAACAAAACTAAGAATGAGCAGCACTTTCTCTCAATTGCCTCCTTACATTGGCAAAGGGTCTACTGTAATCCCCCAGAGGAGAGGCTATCTGGCAGGAGTTTGCTCCATGGTCAGTGTCTTTAACCCCAGATGATAACACTTAGCCTGGCCATAAACCATAGGCCCCTTTAACTGATCCATTAGCGTCCAATCCCTGAGAGTGGACCCGCTGGTGTCTACTGAAACTTACCAGGAAGCCTTGAAGGAAAACAGCAAAGCAGACATGCACTGAGATCAAAGGCATCCCAGCTCCAGCCACCCCCCGCCCCCACCCCATGCAGCCCTCTATCTCTCTCTCTTTCTCTCCCCAAGTCTATATGCTCTAAACTTAGTCAAACGTGTCTGTGAGTTTTTTCTCTCCATCTCTGCCCTCTGTCCACCCAAAGACCACAAACTTCCTCATTTTGCTCAGAAAATGTCTCTGAAGTGGCCCACTCACTTTTCAAGGTTTCATAATTGATTTGCTCTAAAAAGTTTGGTGTTCTTTTTTGTCAATCACAGGCTAACCCAGCATCACCATACATCATCCTGTCATTTATGTCACGTAACATAAGACTGGCCTCCAATCAGGTCCCTCAGTTGGCTTGGTTGACACTGTGACCACAGAAACATGCACCATTTTACCAAATGACTGGAATAAATGTGGATTAATTTTCCTGGATCCAAGTAGTGCCAGGCTGACATTGTTGTCATCGGAGCCAGGCATTTGTCCAGCTAACATGGTTGATACGGCATGGGTTTACAGGACAGTGTTTGTCAATAAAATGAATACAATAAGACCGGCATTCACATGGAGCCGAAAACCCCTGCAGAGTGAGAGCATGGATCCAATTTGAACATTGCTCATTCCTTCTATGTGACCCGTCAAACACTAACTGTATTTAACTGAAGCAGTTTCACCCAAGTTGGTTTTGTGCAACAGAAAGAATTTGATGTACTCTAGCTGATGGGATACCCTCATTTGTGTTTTCCTGTTTAACAGAGTAAATAAACCGATGGCTCAGTTAGATAGAACAAAACACAGCAGAAAACATGAACATGAACCAGCCGAGACTCAGGCGATGAAGCAGGCTCTACTACTGTGCCTGATGAACAGCTTGGTTGTCTGTTGAATTATGGATGATGCAGAGATCTTTTTCTGGTTTTCTACTGTTTTGGCATTATGTAGACAGAGATATCCATTAAAATGTCTTGCATGCCTTCCCCTCCCAAATTTCTCCATCTCTCTGTCTGGTCTGTCTACCACCTACTCTTTCAATTTATTCCTGTATCTCTTTGAGAACTTCTTCCTCCTACCTCCTTTTCACCTATCAGCATCTTATTAATCTCTCATCATCAAATCCCTCCTTCCTCTACTTCTCCTCCTCCTCATCAAAACCTCTCCCTTGTCCTGGCTTCCCCATGGACTCCATCTCTCCCCTCACATGCTCTCCACCCTTTTCATGCTCCCAACATGTTCAAGTCTTCCTCCCCCGATGTTTTCAATTTAGCACTACTATGAACCAGTTGAAACTGTACCGCTATCAATTAGTCAGCGACTCCTGCACATTTATTAACTGGGACTGCGAGTGAGCTTTGGTGATTTACATGCTGCGAGAGAGACGTGAGAGAGAGATGTGCAGACACAGGCTGATATGGCTTTTTAAAGTCTGTGGGAACAGAGCCCATGCACCGTGTACCTTGAGGATTTGGTGCTGTGGTTTAAGGTCCCCGAGGTAATGCGGTGTAACCTCAATAAGATGAAAAGGTCTGTGGAGGAAGAGAAAAAATGCAAAGGAAAGAGAAAATGTTGGAGATTTTCTGGAAGGCTAAATGCCCCTTTTCTGATGTATTGGATTTCAACCACAGGCTGTTTTGTATGAGCACTGCATCCTTTGATATGCTATGGAAATGTTCTACACTAAAAAATAGAAGGTATAGCTACTGTGAATTGATCTCGGATTTTGCATGAACACCGCAGTTTAAAAAATCCCCAAATTATATATTTTAAAGAGTTTATATATATCTCAAACTTTTTGTGATACTAATTCTGAATTAGTATTCCATCAGAATACTAATTCTGATGGAGTGTACGAGACGAGAAACTCATACGGTATACAGTCTCTGTTATCAGCTTAGACTGACTTGATAATGATACAGAATAAATTTTGGCATGTTCTCTTCTCCAGGTGGCAACATTTGCCACCTTCATAGATTGGAATTCCATTATTTGTTTTAGAAAACACCTTTGGGCATAAACAGTATCAGTCAGTCATAGTGAATTCTGTTAAATGGAAATCAATTGCTAACAATCAGTTATAAGATACCCAAATTTGGTATACATTTCAAAAACGTAACTAGAAATAAAAGTTTAAGAAGTGTGATTAAATAAAAGACTTTGACATGATTAATCAATAGTCATTAATACAACAACAATGTGCAGAAAGCTGCTCTGTTCCTCCGACAACACCACCCACTGGTGTTTTTTCAGCTCTAATGAATAATTTGTCTGTAATACTTCTTGGCAGTGAAGAAGCATGCTAATTTCCATGTTACTGGACCTTTAGAAAAAGGTGGCTCCTCTGTGCTGCATTCAGGTGCCTACAGAAAGCCACCCACAGACACGGTTCTGTATTAGACAACAATAAGTCCCCAAATATGTAGAGGAGTGCAGAGGCTTTTAAATCAGCAGTCAGTAGTTTTAGAAACACCGGAGACACACATCAACAGAATCCCTAAATGTAAATTGAGTTGAATCAACACCTGTTTAGGGCAGTTTAAATAAAAATGCACCACACCTGTTGCATAAGTGTGTGTTAATTATTCTTAAGGGGCAAAAGAGGTAGCGTCTTTGTTAAACTTGTCAACATAGCATAGATGTTTTTGAAGAAAACTTTCAAATCATTACAATAGTAAAACAGATAGCAGTGGCACTTACAGTTTTCAACAAGGAGACAGTTTTGAAATAAAGTTTGAGTGTGGCCAAACTTATATAAAAGGGAAAACAATGACTCCCCAGACTTCCACGCTAGGATGCAAACCATCTGTTTTGTTCTGCTCCTCACTAATTCTTCTTGAGTGAAAACACAACGAGCTCAAAGCGCAGTTAGTGTCAGAATGTGGTGTGTAGCTGGAACAACAGGGTGAGTGTGTGTCTGTGTGTGTCTGTGCATGTATATCAGGCAGAGTAGGGGACCAGCCTGTTATGGGAGACCCACAGAAGGGTTTGTTGGCTTGTCGATACACACAGCCATTGGGCTGTCGCTTGTCGCTGGGCCCCCGCCGCGTCTCTCAGTGTCCTCCTCTTAATTACCCATCATTCCTCTCGCGGCAAGGCCCCTCACAAATTACAGCGCATTGTCCCCCGCCGATCGGCCTGTCATCATGCGGCTCCATGTTTCAGAGTGCAGCTCATTGTGGATGGAGAGCAGATCTGGGGGGGGATTCATTGACACACACACACACACACACACACCCACACCCACACACACACACACATAGACACAAACACACACACACAACCTTAATGTGTATCTGCATGCACACACACCCATTAATTTGAATAGGCATGCATGCAACAGAACCATTAGTGTGTCCATATGAAATACACAACCCGACACACACACACACACACACACACACACACACACACACACACACAGATGCAGGGGCCAGGTCCATTAGCTCTGGTGCCAGCTGACTCTGTGACCCAGACAGTTTTCTGCCATGTCAGCAGGACCAAATGACAGTGCTATGGTAGTAATACCCCCACAGTCTCACACACGAACACACACACACACACTCATACAATAGTGGGGGGCGCAGTGTGTGTGTCAACAGTTAGAGATCTTCTCTGTCAATCAGCTGAATGAGTCTGTCGCTCCCAGGGAGCATAAGCGAGAAAGTGACCCAATGTTTGTGTCACTGACCAGGTATGTTACCCTGGTGCTTCTCAACAGGATGAAAGGTTCATACACTTTTAGTGTCTGAATAATTTCTTGGGACTAATTTCAGATGCATATTAACACACATTTGGCCGCTGTAAGAACATTTCACATGTGTATGTGTGTGTGTGTGTGAAAGATAATTCTGAATAATGCCTCAGACCCTCATACAAATCACTCTGCTGTGTGGCAATGGAGTTTGTCAGGCTCTAGACTATGGGTTTTTTGTGCAGAGAAATTTAATTTTTCGTGGAACTTTCTAAAAATAATCAATATAATACATATACTGTATAATACTATGACAAATACCAAGACTCATCTTTATTAACAGTGTAAAACAGTATCAGTTTAGAATTACAAAGCACAACAAATCATACAAAAAATCCACTCATTAAGATACTTCTCAACAAACTGCCAAGAACGTGTAAAAGAATTCAATCTTTTTTCATTCAGTCTTTTAAAGGGTGACAGCAATCACAATTTTTAAATTTTCTTTCCACACTTTCATGTCTAGTTTGCCATTTGATTTTGGCTTTGCAGTCAAGGGTTTTTTTCTTTTATTATCAAACTGATTTTTGTCATAGCTATCTCCTCCAGCTCACCTCCACTGGATGAGGAAGGCGTCTACGATGGTTCTGTAGCCTTACATGTCAGACTCACTGCAGCCTTGTCCATCCTGCTGGAGGAACAATTGTTGCTTTGAGCTTACATCTGCCAATTTGTTGCATCAGCTGAACTAAAAAAAAAACAAACACAGAAAAACAAACAAATAGTAAACTTTAATTGCAGACATTTGCCTTGGGTATGTGAACTCCAAGTTTTACTTGTTTTATTTGTTATTACCTAAGATACAGGTAAAACACTGATTAATAATCACTAGCATATGCCATCTGAAGCATGGAAATATTTTACCGTGGCACAAGGGCACAAATGAGATTAGAAGTGCAATAATGGCTGCTCAGGCACGTTCAGTTTAAATAACACCTATAACTTTTTTTTTCCCCACTGAGAAAAAAAAAAGTTTTTTTACTGATACTCACATTTAGGGCACATGATCACATCAGCTAAAAGCTCGGAGAACACATAGAACTCACTGTATCTCTACTTGACTATGGAGCTATGGTTTTGGGCGGCCTCTGCATGGGAGATTTTGATCCACAGTGTTGCTAATATGGCAAAAAAGTGCCATGTGTATGAAGAATTTAGCACCCCACAGCTCCAAAACAAATACCTCTTAATTATAAGCAATTGGCTCGCCTTACCCACCGACCACTGGCTGGGACACATGAAAGCATTGGTAATTGTGAGAGCCGCTGCGTTTATGTGTGTGTGTGTGTGTGTGTGTGTGTGTGTACGAGGGGGGGGTGGATGTGACGCGGCTGTAAAAAATAAAAATGGAAGGCTCTCATTCAATACAATGACTTCCTTCCGCTCTCTTGCCTGTATTGCCTAAGCTAGGAAAGAGGGGAAAAAAAACTCCATTTGGCACTGATTAGGGAAGACTCAAATTTGAAGGAGGGGGCTTGGAGACCACAGGGGTTACACACATGTATCTGAAGCCACGACACTCCAGGCCCCCTCTAATTTAGATGTCTAAGAATTTGCTGTATGTGCTGCCTCATGCCAGTAAGTCTCAACCTCACTTTAAATAAATGGCACAGGGCAGTGTGTAGTCACCCCCATTTGTAAGTCATTAAAATATTTTCTCTGTGACATATTAATTAGAGTGTTGCATTCGTGTCTTCTCGCCTAAGACAGCAAAGTTAGAAAAATGTGTGCGTGTGTGCTTTCATCCATGCTACATTATCCACTAAAAAGGGACAAGATAGCTGATCACACATTTCAAGCATCTGTAACTCATTGGATTATCATTTAAAGATGAATGTCTTAAGAAGAATGTAACATGTGCTATGCTGCACAGGCCAGCAAACAAGGTGGTAGCCAGTTATTTACAAACTCTGAGGCCAGTAAAAGTAAAAACCTGCTTTGAGAAAGTTTTTGACAAGCTGAAGACAGGAAAACACAACAGCAATGAGTTACCAAACTGCTAATCAGATGCACATTAATTACTTTTCATTAATGAAAAATGCTGGGATTGTGGTGCAGAGAGAATAATTTCATTAAACTTGGCTCCATCTGTTATTGAGGGTACAGAAGTATATACAAGGAGCCATCCATCGATTATTGCACGTTGCCAATGGTGTCACATGATTTTCTGGAACCAGCACACATACTGTGGGGTGAAGACAGGGAATAGAGCCTGGACATGACACCAGTCCATTGTAGAGCACCAATACATGCATGTTATTCGACTGTTAGAAGAAGACGGATCATCATCCCATGAGGTGACTGATTCACCTCGCCGCTTACAAGAAGCTCAAAGATGCAACATTTTCAGAAAAAGTTGAGCTTTGTTAACTGTAACAGAAATGGGTCAAACTTTTCTGTAATTTTAATCCCCTGAATTACAGCCTTGAAAAGGTAACACTGTCACATTCTCACTTGCCATTTGGTCTTTGGAAATAAAACATCAGTTTGTGTATCTTTCCTTGTACAGTAGAAAATTTGTTTGTATTAACCCCTCAGGTGTAGGTTTTAAGTTGACAAAACAAAAGTGGAGGTGAACGATGTGTTCTGGACAATCTGTAGTATGCCACTGTCAAGGAAATAAGACACAAATGATAATTACCTTTTCTCTGAGTGACATTTCAGCTAAGAGGACCAAACATTTAAGATTAAAGGGAAGCACAGCAGGCACACTAATTAAAAGAACAAAAGCAAATCTATTCCAGCTTAAAACAAATGGAAATAGAATCAAAGTAAATCTCTCAATCTTTCTTTGTCACTGATACATATGCAATGCTGATTTTCTTCTTGCATATCTTCTCTCTCTCTTCGCATGGATTATCTGTGTATCTCTTGGCCCGCTGGGAGAATTATGACTCTAATAACTTTCATTCGAAGCCCCTGTAGCATCAGTAAAATGTTTACTACAAGAACGTAGAGAAGTCCTTTGGTGAAGCCAGGCGTTCATTACAGAGCCTTTGACTCAATTCAGTGTGTATAAATATATCCATTTCATTATGGAGGCCAGTCAAATATTTGTTTCAGCGGTTTTCCCCCCATATAATGTAAATTGCTGCAAGCTGTTGCACTTGGAAAATGTTTTCTCATAATGCTTTTTCTGCCTTCACATAAATCACAGCTAAATGTTGCATTCAAATGACTACAGACAGGCAATTTATTCTTGGCTCCCCTCGTCCCTCTCAAGAGAGGCTTGTGGCAAGGGGGTCGCTTCGGTTTTTAATAGTGACTGTCATTATTTGTTGACAGTTGTTCATCATCGTTTCCAAATTTATTGCGCTATCTTGAAAGTATTTCTTTGTTTTCTCTGCAGTTATGACCACTGTCAAATGAAGTGAGGGGTGAAAACATGTCAAGAATTAGGCCACTGTGAGGCAATGAGCACATGACATGACATATTTTTCTATGGCAAGGTTATGAGGAGATTCATATTATAACCGTCACTATGCATAGCTACGAATCCTGCCCAAGAGATACTCTCATAAATATCAGTAACCTTTTTACAAGAGCTCCTTGTTTCACATTTGGCTTCCACACAACACTATGTAACCAGACCCAGAAACCTGGATTACCACCTCAAATCGACGCTGACATTTTCATTCCCTTAAGAAAGGAGAATAACTTTATTGATATTGTATATCATCCATTGGGTAGCAAGGAGATCCAGTTGTGTAACTGAAGTTTCCTAATAGCGTATGCCAGGGTTGTCCTATGCGGTGTGCGTGAAGTGACTGCCGAACTACTCCATGTCAGCTTTAACTAGACTTGCTGAAGTTTGCTCAGTGCAAGTGGCCGAGTCGCCCCACTGAAAGATTTGGCGAAATCAGTCAGCACCGGGAATCGTCATAAATCCTGCAAAGAGCTGTGATGCAGCTGCCTGTTAACAGAGGTCTCACATCTTAATGATGGATGGATGTCAACAAAGTGTGTGTGTGTGTGAGTGGTGTGTGTGTGTGTGTGTGTGTGTGTGTGTGTGTGTGTGTGTGTGTGCGCATGCCCTGACATGGTTTTGCGACCTGTCCTGCCTTCACCCTGTGTGCACCAGCATATGTTCCCAGCGACACAATTTTGGTACAAAGTTAATGAATGAAGTAGAAGACAGGGAAAAGGCCCACCACACTTTGTATTGTAACTTGGATTAAAATTGGATTGAAATAGATTGGATTTAGGTTGTGTATGCTTCTTCAAATAAAGATAGGAGACAGCAATTCTGTAATTCGCTTTTAGTTATAGTGAAAATGAAGAAATGAAGAAATTCCATTTCAGTGTGTACCAGTGTAAATAAGGACAGAAACTGGCAACCGGGATTAATTGCATTTTGCACCATTTCACCAGCAAAATATCCACAGTGCAGCATAATAATTACTCATGCAAATGGCTCATATCACTGCTCAAAGAGGACTGATGTGATCTTGTACAGTAGACTTTCTAAGACACACATGACATCACTCATAGGTTTATGAAGAACCACTACGAACTCTTCTCGGCAAAAACTAACCCAGCTGTACTCTCTGGGGATGCAAGAAATATGTGGAGGAGGAGCTGCGACAGGCCACATTTATAAATTAGACATGTGGTACAAGAGGTTGGAGCAAGTGAAAGAGCATCTGATTCAAACCGTCAGGGCACAGTTTCTGTATACCATGCACAATTTGATACAATGCATTCTTCTCCCAGTGACGTCCTCAAATTCGTTACATTGCAGACTGCAGTCCAGATATGACACTGAGTGGTTATTCAGCTCTTCACATCCAAAATGTTAAACTAACAACTGGCCATTTGATTTTTGAGCAAATGTCTTGGTTCTTGGGCTGTGACATTATTTGGATGAATCCCTGGAACATGTCAGAAAATGTTAGAAACTCATTGTTGGTTTTGGTATATTTTAATGGTCTGCACATTTGTAACCACATCCTTCATAACTTGTCAAAGGTCATGAAGGAAAAAAACAACAACAAATATTTTACCTGATAAGTTTGAGATAATGACGATGAGTCCTTAATGAGCTTTGTTGTGAATGCGTGGCTAACACACCCTTATAATCACTCAGTATCTTACAGTAAATTATGCACAATGTAGATCTTTTAACCCAACCAGAATCTTTTAACCCAATTAAGAAAAATAATGAGGCAGAACAAAATGCAAATTAATGTGTTTTCAACCACTTTATTAGTTGTTGGTTGGTTCGTTGAGATAAACTGGTGGTGCTAATTCTTCTGTGGAGCACTAGTATATCACTGTGGAGGAAGAAGGCAAATATTTCACAAAAATGAGTTTCAAGATGCAAACAGAGGGTCATTTCAAACACATCTTCTATTTCATGAAACGTTTTATGGGATGGTAAAAGACAAATGAGCGTTCAAAGTGTACTCATTACAGTGAAATAAAGTGAGTAATTTCGAAATGAACATTGTGTCCCTCTGATTAAATGATGGAATCCCAAAAATGTTTTTGGTGTCAGAGTCAAAACACCAGAAAGAGGGATGAAGACACCCAGAGGGAGAGATCACTGAGGACATCCTGGAGTGAAGAAGAGTGCAGAAAACCAAGCTGAAAGAGAGCATCAGAGTTTTAACATAGATCCATTGCAAAAAGCAAACATGTCAATCTTGATCTGTAACAAAGCTCAAAATGACTGGATGGTATAAAGGCAACCTTAGTCAAGGGTAGATTATCAGGACTGATATGCAACAAATTGACAAAGATAAACTTAAAGAAAAATAACAAAAAATTATCTAGCTTTGAAATTTACTATTTGAAAACAGAACAAATAGGTATTAAAATTTCCTATGGGGAGACTTTCATATATAAAGTTACAGAGTATGTGCATCCATCCATTAAGTTGGTGTAGGAAGAGAATAAAGTCATTCATTCAGTATGTTCTAAGTATCGCTTAGAACCCAACAGTGTCTCCAGCACACATAATAAACTGGACAGGTTGCCATTCAATTGCTGTGCATGCAGACACACACATGCACACACACACCATTCACTCTCACACAGGGAGGTAACTTAGTCTGAAAGTGACATTAAAAAATAACTGAAAAAACTAAAAACAACCTGACCCTACTGTCAGGTTAAGTTTAAGAGTTGTAGTTCTCATCTTTGATATGGTCATTACGCTGTAAGACTCTGCTGAGTGATGATGTGAACTTGGCATAGTTAGCTCTGATTCTTATGAACACATGTCACGTAGAAATACATCTCGCTAAAATTAGTTACATAACAGTGCAGCTGTTGCATAACAGATATCAGATATCTCGTGTGGGTACATGAAAATACTGTGCTGACAAAAAACAAGTGCATCATTAACAGATCAACTCACCAAAAGTTTGACATCAGTTTTCAGACTTTCAAACTTTGAAACCATGTTTGTGCTTCATCATGCTCTGCAGTTTTTTCTCCTGCAGATTCTCATCTTCTGATAACCCATCCCGTGGTGCATCTTAGGTGGAAGAGTCATGGATTCAACAGATCACCATTAATCACACCGTGACCTCCCTCTCAACTGGGCCCATCTAAAGCTCATTCATCCCCATTTGCCATGCAGCTCTGCGGGTCGATAATTGGCAAAGCAAAACACAGATTAAACCCAATTTGGAGGGTTTCAGCTTGAAGCTTAACAGAGACAGCCAGGCTCAGGCTGAACTGGAGTTCACTGCGCTCTGGTCCTCTCCGTCTGTCTGAGGCTGCACCAGGAGGGGACCGCAAAACCTAAATCAAACCAGCCTGTTCTCTGTGTTTGTGTTTGTGTGTGTGTATGTGTGTGTGTGTGTTAGTAAGAGAAAAGGGAAAAAAAACATAGTGTGAGTGTGCATGCGACTGTGCATTTCTCCCTGCACTGCCGTCCCTAATAGAAACCAACTTCCAGCATTCAAACTCCATTTGTCTCATTAACCTATTAGCTTAAAGTTTAATTGCAGGATGTCGTAAAATGATTTGGTCTATGAGTAATGACAATATTTCGGCTCTGTAATGGCCAGAACAAAGCAAACTAAAGCTAAGCAAAGCAGAGCCGGTTGTTTTTCTTCCTCACGGCATGTCTGGGGTGCAGATTTGGGCCTTTACCTCGCCAGTGTCAGCCGGATAATTGTTTACTGCCGTGGTTGTTGTTGCATGAGGGCAACATCACGGCAGGATAACAAACTAATGACTAATTTCATGGCTATTGAGTCATTTTAAAAAGTCATCATGGCATCAGCTTTCAAGAGCAACCGTGATAAAGTTGAGTAGTTCCAACATACATTCAAAAAAGGTGTAATTCAGTGTAAAGTTAACAAAGTTAATTTTAAAAAACGATTTTCTTGTTACTTTGCAGGCTTCTAGAAAACCATGATTGACTTAAATGTAGATTTCAAAACAAGCAAAGGAAACCACATTGCTCTCTGCAACCATGGGTGATGGCCTCTAGGTGGCAATGTACCTCATAAAACCTCCTGCGCTGCGACATCACACCAATTACTAAAACTCCTCAATTGTCCCCACTTTTATTTGCGCTAAAAGTAAGTAACCAAACTGGATGACAGTGTATCCAAGCACCTGGTAAGCTATTATGAGCCGTCATAGCCCTCGCTGCCACCCTTTAAACAGCAGCTCGATAGGATCTGTGAGGCGCTGGGCATGTATAGTGTTACTCTCATCAAAGGGGACTGAATGGGGGTGAATGGAGGATGATGTGTGTACTGCCTCTGCTTAGTGGAGGCATTTCCAGCTGGCGCCAGGGCAGAGGAAACCCACTGAGACACACAACAACACACACAGACATAAGGGTCAGCCTGGATTCACCCTCCTCCTCTCTCCACCACCACAACCTCCACCTCCATGCCTCCTCCGTCACCCCCCCACCCCCCACCCGCCAGGCCCGGCCAGCTCTCATCTGCTCTTTCTCTCTTATTCATCTCCCCTTCTGTTTCCATCTCTCTGTTGTCTGTTGCTCTCCAGCTCCTATTCATCAAACTTCTGAGACCTAAATTTACAAACAGTATAGAGACATATTTGTTATACTTATATACACTTATATACTTGTTACGTGTACGAGTGACCCTTAAAAGCAATTTAGAAGTGATCCTGTGATTAATCCCATGTATCTAAACCCGTCAGCCATTCAGAAACATTCTTAAGGAATTTACTTGATTACGGCAATGTTATGTGTTTACAAATTTTGGCAGTTTAGCATAAACCTCATTTGCAATAATAACTGTTTTGATTCTACTACATTATCGTCATCATCTTTAAAATAAATAATATTTCAAAGGAATCAAAAACATTGCTGGAAAATAACACCAGAAAATATGATGAGACTGTACTGCACAAAATAAGTGCCAGGAAACAAAACAAAATTGTTGTATCTTAGATTTGTCACAGGTAATCTGATAAATAGATTCTAATCTAAAACCAAAATTCTTTCATCCTTAATGGGCAGTTAATATGGAGCTCAATCTGGTTTGCTTATTTTAGTTTCACATGAAAAGCAGGAAAGGAGGAAACAACTAGCCTGTCTATCTACTGACACAACATAATCACTAAAGACTAATTATTATTTTTTTTATATAGCATGTTTAATATTTACAAAGTTTAATCTGGTTTAAAAAAAAGTCTATCTACTGTTTTCTGTCTGTTGCTACCGCACAGAAATACAATACTTCAAAGTACTGCAATACTATACTATAATACATACTAAAATAAGATTATCTATGTCTTCACTGTTGCTTGATGTATAACATCCAGACATGAGAGTGCTGTCAAATGTTAAACCAGTATACATATTTCCCAAGATGCTTAGCTACTGTATTCACATTATGTCACAGTTTCAAAGAAAATAATATTCATGTAAGCCCAATTTCTGTGATCTTATTCCTCACCTTTACAAATCTACCAGTCCAGCTTCAGATAACAATGCATTGTATCACCTCCTTTCTGATCAATGTTAGATACATGCAAAGAAGGAAGGAAAGACAGTACTCACATTGCCGCAAAATGTGACTGTCCTACATTTGTCATCAGGCCTCAAAGGGGCTGAGGCAGTGGATGTTACCAGCTATGACTCCTGGCACAACTCTTTCTCGTATGCTTCAGGATGAATGCTGGGAAAAGGAGAGTGGGGGTGGAAGGGGACTCCGAACAGTCAGGACAAATTAAAAATCCAACCTGCTATTTTACTGTTCAGATCTGTTGATGCTGTAAAGCAGGAAAATGGGCCTTGGCTGCCTTTACATGACTACTCGACTGATTTTACGTGATTTTCCCCCAGCTCTGAATCTAAGCCTTTTTGGCACAACATGCCATGCCTTGACCAAGCATGGGATCTGTAAATGCCCTAATAAATACTTTTTTAGCACTTTATTTAGTTCCATGCCCTTGGCCAAGAGCGTCTAAAGTATGTCACCCTGTAACAGTGGGGGAGGGAAAAAAAACGCTAAAGGCTAAACAGGGTATAACGTAGATTTAATTAACAAGCTGCGTGTGTGTGTGTGTGTGTGTGTGTGTGTGTGTGTGTGTGAGCCCATGAACTGCACCATTTCCAAGACACAGGAACACACACTTTCACTAAGGCAGCACACATACAGACAAGCTTCAAGCCACACATCCCTGGGTTTAGCGCGATGGTGTGAAAATATGTGAGTGTAAATGAGATGCAGACAGGCTCACAGCAGTGAACCCAACTGGGAGAGAGAGGATGTGGCTTGGCTTTGAATTTCTAAACTAAAGTTTGAGTAGGACAGAATCTTGAATACTATGCATACTGATCATCTCTCAACAACAATGTAAATGGCTATATGTTTTTCCTCTGCTCATTATTTGTGATTAAATATTTTTTAAGTTTAATTACAAACTATAAAACCAAGTGTTATATATATATATATATATATATATATATATATATATATATATATATATATATATATATATATCCTAATTTAAGTATATGAAAAACTACAATTTGAAAGACAGTTGAAAAGAATGTTATTTAGGTGTCAAAAAAAGTTGCATTCTGCATTTTTATGTGATTAATGCTCAATGATATGATCCATTTTTTTTCACTGATGCATCATTGTTGTTTTTTCTCACTCCCACTGTATCTTCATAGTATTTGCTTCACTATTGTGTCAAGAGTTGCAGAGTTCTAATTGCTTATTTATTATCATGTAAGCAGAATATAGTGCCTCTTAACTCTAACATACTCTGACGTACTGCAATTTCAGTGCAATGATGTGTAAAGTGCTACAGCTGAAAATATTAAGTAATATGTATGTAAAATAAATAAATAAATAAACTTTTGGTCAATTTTACTATGTACCGGTAGACCATTATAATCACAAAGTGTTTGCATTGAGGCTTCTTCATGCTTTGCCAGAACAGATATTCATACAAAGATTTATCAAATAATATAAAACATTATGTGACATTGTGAGATATCTAAATATAGCACAAAAACACAATTCACATGTTAACGCTTTAATGATCATAATGGATTATACAGCAATGAGTACATTTTGTACATTTTGAGTGTGTGAGCTGTAACAGTTCACCTTCAAGGCATGGTGCTATTGGAGCAGTGCTACTACAAAACAAAGTAAAAGATCTCAGTGCTTCTTTCAGCACTGGAAAAATGCATGATTTAAAAAATAATTTAGTAAGGTCTGAAGTATATCAATAAGTACAACACATTTTTAATTGAAAAAAGAGCTCAAATGGACTAAAATGACTGTACTTCCATGGCATGTGCTTTAAATACTGCAAAACACCTAAAGAGCGATTTCTGTATAGTCCAAGCAGCCTCATTCCCAGTGTGTTATCACATTGTGGCAGTGGATGTAATCCAACAATTGTGAGTGAGAGAATTTGACAGCACAGTCATTTATTTCTGCTCCGGCGCTGACATCAGAGCAGATGGCTCTGATGTAAATGCTTGGCACTTGAACATGATGGAGCAAGCTGTGCTGTGATCTCATGTCCGCCCTGCTCACATGAATAGTTTTGCTCCAACATTCGATATCTGCCATTTGAACTCAAAATGACTTTAAATACAAATTAATACAAAGAGAAAAGGTGTTTAAACTGAGCATTGGCAGATAATTTGTGTAAATTGACCAGAGATTTGTGAGCCTTTGACATGGCAGTTGTTGTAGGTAAAATGTTAAAAAAACTAAACATCATTTATCTGCAACATAAAAACTCTTAACTAAAATGATAGGGAGATGTGTGGACAATAGATGATTTTAGATATCATATAATGAGCATTAATTGCATTGCATGATTAGAGCAGCTACTTCATACTCTCATATTGGGATCAGCATGAGTTACCCCTGTGGTTGTGCTGTGGAGTCGATGTACAAGTGCATTACACAATACTTAGAGAAACATAAATTAATTCACTTACACAAATTTGCATACGTGATGACAAAATATTATTAAAATTCGGCTTTTATATGCTGATACATTAAAGGCTATCAAGTCTTTTCCATAATTACAGAAAGTGGTGTTGGAAAGTTGAACACATTATTATGCGACATGTGATATTAAAAAAGAATAAATTTAAGTTTTTGGCCGATAGATTCAACACTGTTGTCCACAATGACATACAGAGAATGTCTCCTAATCTTATGTACTTTATAATCCTGTGCAGTCTTCAATTTTTAATACTTTCCAAACCACTGCAATGGTTTGTTTCAAAACTGACAAGATGCACGTGATGGTGAGATGAAAATCTTTTTGACTTTGACTTTACCAGTAGCAATGTAGAGACCTGCAGAGATTTAAATTTAACTATTGTCAGCCAAAATTTCCACAAAAGAAAGTGATCAAGTATAGTTGTATGTTTTAATGAAATAAAGATGAGCACATTTCAACCATACTCTTTAAAACCTATGAAATAGTCAGATAACAAGACAAAATCATCAGCAGAAACTGTCTCAATTCTCGTTACAACATCTTGGATTCTTGCTAAAAGCTGTTGCCTCTCTTTACTTCCTTCACCTACATTTTTTTAAGACACATACACAAATCTATGCACATGCACGGTGCGTATGGCTGCAAATATACAAATGAACAGTGTCTATATGTTCCACATATGATTGTGTAGCATATGGTCTTCAAAAGAGTACACACAGAGACATACACACACGCCGATCTAGAGATGTTGTTCAGTCATGACTCAGTAACAGTGTAAAAGTCAGGCACATTCTCCAACACTTTAATAACATTCCTGCTTCTAACCTCAACATCTCACCACACACTCCCACATACACACATATGTGCATACCCTGCCAGAGCTGGGTCTATCCTTTTATGAAATGTGAACAGGACACAACTGGATTGAGGCTGAGATTGTGATTTACATTGTTGATTTGAACTTCAAGTTATTGTATCGACACATTTTAGGTTTTGGAGCACCAGCGTCAACATGTGATTCAATGAAAAGGAAGAGAAAAATAAATCACACTCATAAACACATACAGACGAAAAATAAACCTATGCTTCCACCCTGTCACCACTTCATCCCCCAAGAGCTTCACCTTCATCAGCCTCCTCACTCCTCTCCCTCCATCACTCCTCTCAGCGGCTCCGCACCCGATTTTGCCAGTTCTGTCTCCTTCAAAGCACTGATGACCGGCAGCCATGGTGGTGGCAGCTCAGGTCCAATTCTCTTGACCTGGTTGAGGTGGCTGAGGGCAGAGTACAGCCCTACGTTGCTGCTGCTCCCACGGAGGCCCGGCTCCTGTTGTTGCTGCTGCTCTGTGTAGTACATCTCTAGTGCTGCCGGGGTACAGTGCTTCTGCTGAGCACAGCATACACAAAAAAATCAAATTCTTCAACCTAAGATGCAAAAAATGCTGCAATATGACATTAGTCTCTTTTTTTCTCAATGCCATCAAGACACTTGCCCAGGACATGATTGGTGAAATAAGAGCATTGGACAAAGCTCAGAAGTTGTGTTTTGATGGTCTGTTAAAAAAAAAAGATAATAATAAAATAAAACTATAGAGATCTCTTTTAATTTTACTGTATATACACCTCCTGATCAAAAGTTTGAGATAATTTAGAAATGCCTTTATTTTCCAAAGAAAACGCATTGTTATTCTAATGCAATTTTATCCATTTAACAAAAAATCCCTAAGGCCTGCAAGGCTACAAGCTCTGCAAGAGACATTTTTTATGAAGGCAAAGTCTGAAGTACACATTCATAATATCCACTGAAATGATTATTTCTAGCTCTGACAGTATCAGTATCACCTGTTCATTCATGCCTCATTTCCTAATCAGACAAACTTCACATGTGCTTGCATGGAAAACAAGAAAATTTCCAAGTGAACCTAAATAAGTTGAGGAAAAAAATGATCTTGCCATAATCCTTAATACCTTGAAAAATCATGAACGGGACTTGAGGGACTCTTAATCAAGTTCCTAAAGCTAGGTGTCACCCATCTTAGATTCTGATGCTAAATCCAGACTTTACTCTAGATTGAGCAACTTAAGTTGTTACAACAATTATCATGAAGGGCAAAATACAGCAGCTACCACATGCTACATTACCCACATCAAAAAGATAACAACATTTAATGTCTTAATTCTTGGAAGAACTGAGGATGTATTTGATACACAGAGGCATGTAAGCATGTGTTTGGACACCTCTCAGCTCTCAGGTCCACATTTTCTCTGGAGCTTTTGACCACACCTTCCATCCATCCTTAGCTGGTGGGAATCTCTCATTGACAATTGTTAAGCTGGTAAAGGATATGTAGTTTGAATTATTCAGTATAATATCATTTTCTTGGCCAAGAGCAAACTTCGAAGCCTACATTAAAAAATCAGAGGAAATTACAGTGTTTGGAAAGCAGGGGGCCACAGAATTTCAGGGACCACAAAGCATAAACAACAAGGTTATTTGATGCAACAGATACAGTTTTGGACCCAGTCAGAGACTTGAAGAGTATTCTCATGCATTCTGAAGATGTGATTAAAATGCAAAGATAAATTGCCTTTAAGGTAGGACAAACAGTTGCGAAAAAAAAAAATCTCTATCAACAACTGATGGTTATCACTGATTGTTAGGAACACACAATAAAAAACAGGAAAGCTTGAAATGCCGTAGTAGAGGAGAAAAGACAAGTGAGAAAAATGGACTGGACTTCACATTGATAGCTTTTCCTCCCAACACACAATAAATGTATCTACAAATCAGATCAGACAATTCATCTTGAGAAAGAGATTTTCTTCATCTTCAATTTACAGTGCTAATTGCACCACTCAAAGAGGATGACTCCTGACTTCAAGGAAATACACCCTTTGCGATATTAACTGCACTTTGACTTATTTTGGAGAAGGGAGGCTGCATACAAGAGGATGGTGGTTCAAACAATCAAAGTTATGGAAAGAGCCCACAGAGTTGTGTTGACCTCTGTGGCGATTCCCAAGCAGCAACCTCCTCTCGGCGTGAGAAGAACCCCTCAAAAGCACAGCAGTGACTACTACTCCCTGTAGGCTCTTCTCATTTTATGTCACTGACGATGCATTAGAAGGGAAAAACGTTGAAAGCGACCGTACCTAGCAGAAACTTCAAAGGCCTTGCCGGAAGCCCCATCTCCTCACCTCCACCCCCTCCCTTACTTACCCCCTCTCTGTTAAGCCTTTAATCACAGTTTAATCACGCTCAACCCAAATTAAAAATGCCGCCAATTCACAGACGGGCATCCCAATCTCTGACGGACCAGAAAGCGGGCTCTGTCGCTGCCTCTCTCTTTTTCTCTTTCTCTCCCTCTCTTTCCCTCTCTCCCTGCCTCTCCCTCATTTCCCTTCAGCAGGACAGCCTTTGTAACTATCATGCATGGCAGTTCAGGCTCTCTAAACGGTGCCTCCAAATATCATTGGAAGATAATGGGGTTAAAATTCCAGCTTTAGCTTTCAGGGTAGCCAGAAATTTGTGACTGATGTAAGGATATGAGGGTGTGCAATGCACTGTAAGGGTGTAAGTACAGTCTGAGTGGGTGGCTAGCTGGCTACTTGGCTACCTGGATAACGCAATACAAAGTCAGTGACATACAAGGGAAGGACCTGAACAGCATTCTTAGCTGCTGTACTGCAGGATGATGGCTGAGATATTTAGAATGTCTTTCTCCCTCTAAATCATGTCCATACATACACCTACAAATGCTCAGTGTTTGTATTTTACTTACCCTCAAAATGAAGCCCTCTGGGCAGGTAAGCTGGTCATACCACATGGCTTTGTACATGAGCAGGAGGAGCAGGCTGGTCAGGAAGGCCAAAGTGATGAGGATCAGTCCTGTGATCTGAGTTACACACACACGTAGCCACTGGAAACTCACAGGAACATACATATATCTGTATACCATAAATACAGACCACTTCATAAAATTGCATAATAGATATGTGAAAGATAAGGCTGACAACATACTTATATTATTTTCAATAATAACATAGAACGGTGTTAGTTTTCCTGCTTAAGTCTCATGGTTCAAATTTCTGCACTCCTCTTGTCCAGCACTGTGGCTTGTTGAACCAGAAACCAAACAACCACATATGACACAACAAAGTCTGATTCCAGCAGGTTGTCTGCCCAGGACATTACACCGACATGTCCTGCAGTTGGCTTAAAAAGCTAAGAAACACTGGTACCTGATACCAGAGAGGTCAAAACTTTGGATACCAAACCATTATCTAGAATGAGAATTAATCTGCTGTTGCTTTTTGTTTGAGAGACTTATCTTTTAGTGAAAGTTTGAGCGGTTTCTGGGACATTCGTACCTTGGCTTTATCTGAAACATCACTGTAGAAGTTGATATTCAGCTTCTTAATACTGGGCACATACAGTTTGTTCTTCTTCTGCTGCTGTAATTGATATTGTGTTGCCGTCTTCACAATCACCTACAGCAGAAACAATGCAGCGTCACTGTGACTACTGGGGGAAAAAAACAAGCCTCAAGAAGTCCTAAGTAAATAATATTTGTTTTATTTCATGGCTGATGGATTACACCGTCCCCACTGGTCAGCACAGGATATGTAACCCTGTATCCACAGAAAGGTACATCATTGAATGTCTACACATACGCAAACATAATTTACAAAAAAAGTAAGCATTTGGGTGCTAGAAAATGTTTATGTTAATGTTTCAGTGACATCTAATTAGTGTTTGGAACATCCTGCTCGTCTAAACACACCTTTAAAGCAAACTATGATCGTGTGGGCCATTCAGAATAGTGCTCTAATTACATAGGCGAGTGCAAGCATTTCAGCTGGGAACAGCAGGCAAAAGAAGGTAAATAACAGTCTCAGTATTAGAACTCAGGCTTAAATAAAAACATCCACACTGATGGTGTTTTTCGAGATGCTTTCTTTTGGGAGATGTAATCTGACGGATATTGATGTTGTCATTGTGGTCCGTAGCAAACTTTGCAATGCAATATTTTTGGAACAAACAGTAGTAAGCAGGCATATAAACAAACTAAAACATGCAGGGCTTACCTTCTCTGCAAACTGTGGCTGCTGGAGCTGGTTGACCTCCAGGGGCGTGATGAGGGGGATGTTATCAAAACCATCGTCTGCAGACGGCTGCTTCTCTGGTTTATCAGACAAACTGCTGGCCAGCTTCACCATGGCTGCTCTGCTACCTTAAAAGACTTGGACAGATCTGACCAGACAACGTGATGACAGCCCAGGTCAGTCAGACTCTGACTACATGTATGCACCATACATCAGAGGTGACAGAGCTGTTTGTAGCTGCAGACAGGATACAACAGAACATGGAGAGGATGACATTATGATGAGCAAACAGCAAGACATGGACAGTGCATCATACAGTACATCCTCATCGCACTGTTAGCCATTTTGTTGTATTGTTGGTTTAGCACTTTGACAACACTGACAAAAGCGGTCCATGGTATCCACAGACAGTTTCTATTGGTCAACACTAGATGTCTTTGGTTAAGTGTCTTAACCACTACTAGTTGGTTTCTCTTCTTTGATGCCCCATTTTAGAAGGAGCAAAAACTTTGGATATCATCTGATTAAGCATTTATCCTTGTACTCTGGAGTTAATATAGTAGCCTTGGAATATCAGTTTCATCAGATGACGTCAGATGCTTCAGATACTATTTTGCAAGTCCTAGGTGTGGGAATATTGTGTTAAATTTCTGCATTGAATTGGGGTCCTTTCATACCTATCTGTCACACTTTCTTTATGCCTGATTAGCTGCCTTGCCTGCCAGTGACATGAAGGATCATGTACATAGGGAATACTTTACCAGAAACTTCAACCTTAGTTGCATGTTTTAGGGATGGAGTGATGATTATATGATGATATTTTCCATGAATGAGGATGTGATGATGTTTTGAGGCCTGCTGTTCTTGGAATACACCAGGAATCCCTATCTAACAAAGGAATGGTAAAAACTTTCATTCTATTTCATCTTCCACATTGACTCATGACTAAATGTCTGCAGTGCTCTTAAACTATAGTTGTAATATATGGTTAATTGGCAAATGTTTATTCATTCTTATAAGTTAACAACTCAATTAGTTTATAAGTCTCACTTTATTTATCTGTCTGAGCTGGTGGTATTTGCATTTACATTAAATTTACTCATTTGGCAGATGCGTTTACCCAAACCGACTTGCAGTTGAGGGGCGGTATAGGTGCTTTCAGTTCATAGTGATAGTTGAGGTAGATAGGACAAGTAAGATGAAGGTAAAAATGTTCATATTAGAGGAGTTAGAGCAATGTTTAGGAAAGGAGGTGTTATTGGAAGAGGAGAGTCTTTAAGAGATTCTTGAAGATGGATAGAGAGGTTCCCACTCCAATGGTGTTTGGAAGTTGGTTCCACCACTTAGGGACCACAAAGGCAAACACTCTAGACTGAGACAGGTTTGTGCATGGGTTTGGCAGTGCAAGGCGACATTCTTGGGAGGAGCGCAATGCAAGGGACCATAGATCTGAATGATCGAGTTCAGGTAAGAGGGAGCGGACCCAGAGGTCACTCTGCTAACACGATGATTTGAATTTGATTCAGGCTGCTACTGGTAGCCAGTGGAGGTCTATCAGGTGCAGTGTCACATGTGCCCTTTTTGGTTTGTTGAAGATGAGGCGTGCATAGAGGTTTTGTGGCAACACAAGGGAAGGCCAGCCAGAGGCGAATTGCAGCAATCGAGGAGTAATCAAGGTGATCATTGCCTGAACCAAGAGTTGGGTTCCATACTGAGTCAGGTCTGATTTTACGAATGTTATTAAGAGCAAAGCGACATGAGAAGGTGAGATGGTCGACAATCATGACACCCAGCTTTCTTGCAGTCCTAACTAGGCAGAGGGAGGAAGAGCCAATTTGAATGTCAATGTTGTGGAGGAGTGGTTAGTTGGCATGAATCACTAAGACTTCAGTCTTAGAGAGGTTGAGCTGGAGATGGTGATCCATCATCCACTTTGATATGTCAGACAGACACAGTGGGGGCATCTGGTGTGAAGGACAGGTAGAGCTGGGTGAATCCACATAACAATGGTATGAGAGGCCATGCGAGCGGACGACTGGGCTCAAGCAGGTGGAGTACGTTGCAAAAAGAAGTGGCCCCAGCACTGACCCTTGGGGCACCCATGTGGGGAGTGGATAGGAGGAGGTGTGCCCTTGCCAGGAAACCCATTTAGATATGAGTTAAACAAGGTATAGATGGTATATATATGGTATATGTGAATTATTTCACAAATGTGTAGGGAGGCTTCTGTTTAACCAATTCAATAGTTCAAAGTAAACACGCTCCATAGCTATGGTGTATGATTAATCTGGTTTTATATCATATTCTTCTTCTATATTTGCAGTTGAAGTGAAAATAAAATCTGCCACTAACACAGCACCACTGTATTCCTATCACAATTCTATTTTCCCTGCTTGATGAAATTATATCTAAATATGGAGTGAAGAGGTGAGGATCCACTTCATGTCATTCACATAGTGCAACACAACACCTCTTCCTGAGCCAGGGAGCCAGCGAGCCCAACTGACGCCAGTGACTCACAATGATGCTTCACACAGCAGGAGGCAAAGAGCTGGATTATCTATGTTGCAGGAGTAAACCCTTGTGCAGAAAATGTGTTTCTAATTTAGGGGATAAAGAGCAATTAACTGAGGCCACCGGACAGCGGCAGAGTGAGGTATTTACTGTCAGTAAATGGAAATGTAACAAAATATTAAAGTGGAGTTTGCTGAACATTGATTCACGCTAAAGATGTACACATGTACAGATAAAAAAAAGATAAAATTTTTAACTGGGACAGAATGTGGTGTAAAATTTGAGTGTGACATAAACCATACTGTCTCCACCTCCAAAATAGTTTTTGTGTACCTGCAAGTGAGTGAGTACATGCTCCTGGTTCAGCTAATCAGCAAAAAGATTACCTTTCATCACCAGATAAGCATTTAAGTGTTCCAGATATATGAAGAAACAGAATACAATATTCCAAAACCAAAAATGGGATTGTAAAACGGAATGGAAAAAAATGAATGCCTTGCTAATAAGACAACTGCTTCTCCATCTTCTGTTAGCACCAGAGAGCGTGGATAAATACACCATTCAGTCAAGGTCACCTTTAATGGATTCTTCATTCATTTTAATTTTAACTGGCACTCTGACACATAGGTGTATGTCCAAACTCATCAATCCCAGTGCGAACTAGTAATTTCAAGACAAATTTGGTGTAGATGTCATATTTAAGTGAAGAGCAGTTTTTGCCATGTGGAGAAAAAGACTTTTAAATCTGACTCAGTGCATAGTCACTGATGTCCTTGGTAAGTGGGTGGATAATATGGTCATCTGTGTTGACCATCATTCTTCCTCCACACACTCAGAGAGAAGAGTGGGTACGATGAATCATCCTGCATGTGTGATTAACAAATGAGCTGGGTGTCGCTGTGTTCCCACACTGTCAGAGAACACATGCAGCATGAGAGCAGTCTGGGACATCTTTGAGGTGCAGACTAAAACCACAGATTACACCACCATGCAGTTTAATTAATCTCCACATCTGGAGTGATATGTATCTCTTTATAGGGCTGGGAACAGGCAGTCACCTCTGAAGGTGAAAATATACAGTATTATAAATGAACAGTGGGGCAGTTGATGTTTGCGCCTCCTAAGTTCTTCAGGGTTCACTGCTCATGCATATCCGAACTTGCTGCATTGAAGGCAGCTGCGACAAGATGTACAGGCTGTGAAACCAGGGAACAGGGAACAGGCATGTAGGACAGCCACATTTAAGACATATAAGAGGCTGATAGACAAGACAAAACAATACATTTCAGTCCAATGAATGATTTTTTGCACATATCTCACATGGTGCTGTTTGTTTTTATTGGTGAGTTGCACTATTTGGCTCGGTCTCTGTAAATACAACCAGGCTTGTTATATAATCTAGATTGCAACAGACACTGTCACACAGCTACACGGTCCTATACATTACCCGACCACACAGCCATCCTCACCTTACTGCACATTAATGTACAGCCTACAGCGCATCTCCTGCAGCCTGGTGCTACACCATCATGTCTGTCACAAAAGGCAAAAGAAGGGGATATAAACTTACCGTGGCTGTCTGTGCTGCCTGTGCTGCCTGTGCTCTGTGCTCTGTGCTAGGATGGCTCTCAGCACTGTGTGAGTGCCAGTTGCCGGGGCGACGCTGTGGCTCACAGCAGGACTGCAGAGCTGCGTCCTCCGGAGGAAGCAGCAACACAGAGTGGGTCTGAAGGAGGCTCAGAGGAGGAGGTTCAGAGAAAGAGGAAAAAAGAGGGTCAGAGGAGGGTGAGAGGAGGAGGCTCAGAGGAGGTTTGGAGAAAGAAGATAAAAAATATAATCTGAGGAAGCTCCAAGGAGGAGGCTCAGAGAAGGAGGCACAGACAGCGGTCAGGGGAGAAGGCTCAAAGGAGGGTCAATTAAACAATTAAAAGATTTTATAAAAATATATTATTTTAGTTGAAAAATGTAATGACATGGTCTTTTTAACATTAATCTTAAGTTTCTATGTGAAATTTACTTTTACTGGAGATACATTTACTGGAGGTAGAAGTGTGCTTAAATGTCGTTCTTATTAGTATATGAGTAGCTGAAGTTAAAGATAAACTGGACCATGTGTCAGTCACTTCAATAAGCGTGATGTAAAAGTAACTCAGTGGCACTGGGTAATAGGGACACAGATGTGTATGTGTGTGTGTGTGTGTGTGTGTGTATGGGTGTGTGTGTGTGTGTGTTAGCTGTAGGGAGGTAATATTTGCTTCTATCAGGAAAATAAGCACACTGCCAGAGGTGAAAGCCTCAAGACTGCACTGATGTAGTTTGTTGGTTGCACTGCGAATATTGAGACCACTGTTGCGAGTTAAAGCTTACAAGCTCAAGACAGCTTAAAACAGCAAATACATTGTGGCTTATGGAGAGCTGCACAGAACCAGAGGTCAGTCAGAGGCTCAGATTTTTGGAGCACATCGTATGAAGAGCAAATATTTCTCCACAAAAGTGGAAAATATCCTGTGCCTACTGTAAAATTGGACACACCCCTGTACTGTTAAGTGTGCTGTACCACTTCCCGTTTTACTGTTTTGTCTCATCACCCGCTTCCTGTCCACGTTGTTTTCATTCAATGTAATTACCTGCTTCTTCCCTAATGTTAAAAAATAAGACAAGACACCTGTATATTTATACTATATCACTCCTCCCTTTTGTATAAAGTTTTTGTCCCATTAGACTGACTGCTTATGTATTAACCCATTTTCTGTGTTTTGGACTTTGCTTGCAGTGTGTTGTCTTTGTACCTCTGCCTTCTGGACTGATTCCTATGCTCCAACTCTGATCCACGCTTTGATACCTTGCCTTTGCCAATTCTCTTTGTGCCTCTGCTCCCCGTTGGACTGCCTTCCTGTGTACCAAACCCATATTAAATACCCTCTGAGAATCTGACAGCTCCTGTGTATTTTGGACCTTCTTCCCCAGATGTGATAGTCTTGGTGCTCACAAAACTGAAGTAAACCAGAAATTGGCTACAAGAGGAATAAATGGAAGATGAAATGTAGGGAATAACAATAGTTGCTCCTGGACCGTAGGTCCAATGGCACATTGTTGTCCAGGGTAATGACCATGTGAAATAGATAAATACCTACATGTAGTCCATTATTTTATATATTTTTGTATATTTTGTATTCTACATAATTAAATCTATTACATGTATTCAACTACTCTCAAACACTGTCAGCCTTTTTTAAGAACACGGCACGTTAGTGTGTCTTTCAAAGCACATTGAGTTTTCCTCAAGGTTTACTTCTGCTCCAACACATTTCAGACCTGAGCAGTTGTTCAGCAACATTGGGGCTAGTTACTTGTAACAGCATTAGACATCACACATTGTAATCAGTATAAATCATCACATAGATACTTACATTGATGTCGCTAGCTGTATAGTATTTATTACATGTTGAAACACTTATTTTTTTATTATAATTTTTATTATTGATGTTTAATAGTGATGTTTAAAGTGCTGGCTTAACCATTTTGCAGACACGTTTACCTTTCAGCTATATGATTATAAATTATCATTAAATAACTCAATTCAACAGTGGTAAATTAGTATGACATGGAAAACAATATTATCTTACATGTGAAAATGCAGTTATAAGATAACTGCTAGATAACTGAAAGAAGCAATGTTGCATAATAACAGAAAATGTACAGTTAACAGTTATTTAAAAAAATTGTTTTTCAACAATCTTTGGACATAATAAACTGAGTACTTTCACTTAAATGTTGTTCTGTTCATACAGTATTTAATGTATTTAAATACTGTGTATTACCTTCTTGTTTTAAGTATTTTTTATATTAGTTTTGATATTTTCCATGATTGAATTAAGTTATCTGGCTGTTTTTAATGACAGACAGAGGTCGAAGTGTTGCAAGGACGAGATAGCAGGATGCCTGTTAGAAGGTCAGTTACCAACTCTGACCTTCTAATAGGCATCCTGCAACACAGATGACCTGAGGAGGCATCAAAGACATGTTACAGCATTTGTTGTATTTCATGGATTACTGACTTGTGAATCAAAGGTATCTGACTGTGAGGAAGAGCCAGCTCAGAGAGCTTGCTGAGAGTTGATCCATAGTGTCACACTTACTCACTCTAAGAAGCCAGTTGAAGTGAGGAGAAGTTGATGCTATGGAGAATGATATTAATTCTGATATTAATTCTGAGTATTAATTCATGTGTTTGTGTTAGTGAGGTACAAGATGCATCTGAGCATAGAGAGAGAAACAAGAGAAATAGAGTAATGTTCTTGAGAAAAAGTAGGGAGAGTGAGCCAAGCTCATCTGCAGATTTAGATCAACCTTTTCATGGGGAGAGCTCCCATGCTGTTTTCCTTTTTGGCCGTGGCGAACTGTATGAATTCATTATGTGTTTGAGGGAGCGTTTTTCCAGAAATCAGCACTGAATCCCCCCATGCCCCCCTGCTAACTCATCAATTGGGCCTACATTTATTATTTTGACCTTTCCTTTGCAGGGGAGTGACATCAAAGTGACTGGTTGCTCTGCAAGGAGACGGAGGTGTCATCCTCACAGTGTGAGAGGCAGACTGCTGGCCTGCGCCACTTTTTGTTGTCGTCGTGGAAGAGAGACAGAGTCTGAGTCAACATAATTAAAATGAGAATCAATTAGGCCGTGGTGTATGGAGGGAAAACTGGGAGAAACCAGGCATGCTGTGTGGGCATGTTTGTTTGACTGTGTGTGTGTGTGTGTGTGTGTTTGTGTGTGTGTGTTGGGGGTGGGGTCGGTGGCGGATAAGGGAAAATCTTTGTGTTTAGAAACTTTCAAGATGACTTGTGATTTGATAGGTGCACATATTGAAATTCTTCTGAAGTTCTTCTAGAAAAGCATTACTCCTATCTTAGCTCTACATAATCATGCCCAGTCAATTCCTTAATCAGTTCATTACACTAATGCATCACATGCACAGGTTTCCATTATCACTGTTTATATTTTGTATTCAGAAATCAATTAAGCACCAGCTGAGCTATTAGTCCTATTTGTTCAAATGCACAGAATTAAAATAAGTCAAGCAAGTTCACTGTAGCTCAGGCCAAAATTCTGTTGATGCTGTTGTTGAATAATATTAATCAACATTTTAATCAGTTAATTTTTTTGGTTTTAGGTTAGGAACAGTTATATACTCAACATGAAATTCGAATAAAATTTGAATAGACAACATAATGTGAATAAAGAATATTTAGATTGAAATGAAAATAATTGCTGATTTTTATCAATGTACATACAAATTATCTGGAAATTTGTTCTTTTTCAAATGAACTTATAATAAAACTTTCATCAGTTAGTGAAGTTTCTGTTACATTTCTTAAGATGCTGTCTCCCCAAGCTTCTGCTGCCCTTCTCTCTTTCGTAGAAAAGCAGACATGAAACTTAAATGCTATATATTTCAGACCGATGCCGACGTGGTTCAAAGGTGTGTTGTTTCTAGTACTCACCAGAAGCACTTCTGTGCGTCCTTGTGTATTCAGTGTTTCCTCACAGCAATGAACTTTAACTGTAGAGCATTAGTCTGATTTTATATTAAGTTACTAAGTTATTTCAGTTTAACTTATGGTATGTGATCTGAATAATGTGCTTGTGTCTGCCCATCATCAAATGTTTTACTTTCTTTTCATTTTATATACATAATTACAGATATAAATTGAGAGCAGGATGATTCAGTCACTTACTGATTGCAATCTCAGGAGTATCAGAATACAAGACCGTTGTTGTGGTTCCAGTCTGTGGGTCCAGGTGATCGACAGAAAACAGAAAATCAAGGCACAATGTCTCCAGGAAAGCATAACACAGTACTGCAATGCTCTGACTTCCAGCATTCGATCGCCTCCTCTCCAACTCTGTCACTCCATATGTTCCCTCCTCAAACAACAACCATCTAACCAATCTGCCTCCCTAACAGTTTGTTTTCTTTCCTTTGTTTTGCAGAAAAGAAAGCAAACAGGGCTCCTGTGACCTTAATTTTGAGCTTGCTCCATACAGTTGTTCATAAAGGACAGCTGACCTTTCATTTGTTGTGGAAAACACCTGTAAATACATCACTTATGCTGATTAAATACCTGACAGATTATGATAGAAGTAAAATGCATGTATGTATCAAGTGTAATTCTCATCACCGCAGTGAGTTTTTAAGTCTTTAAACCCTGATTACTATATATATATATATATATATATATATATATATATATATATATATATATATATATACATACATACATAAATAAATATATATATATAAAATAATCCAAAATAAGTCATTCATGCAAACCCTTTTCAGTATGAAATTTGCCTTTACACATTGTCAACAGTCATACATTGAATATACATTTGAGTGGTGCACTCAAATGTATTTTGTTAAATCTGTTAAAAACACTTGCAGCATGCAAGTGGTCCACCAGTCAGTGTAATGAATAGCTGTAGCTTTGACTACAGGTAAATCAATTAGTGATTTTTAAAATCAGAATGAAGAACAAAGTATTTATTAAAAAGGGCTGACGTGTTTGACCTGAAAGAAGTCATAAACTGGCTCATTTCAATACTTTTTCCAGGATTCGCGTCACAACTGTTCAAACTGCCTTGCCAACAGCGCCATCTAGTGGTTATATTGTCTTTCAACCACTGAACAAAGGTTCACAGTGTGATGTTTCTCCAGCTCAGACATTCATCAAGAGATGGCAGCAGCACATCAAAGATCATAACAGGCAACAGGGTTGTTTTGTTACGCCAACATTCAATTATAAGCCAATAATATAATAATTCATATTAATGATAATGAATAAAAGCCATACAAAAATATACACAAGATTTCTAATTATAATGGCAATGCACATTTTTGAAGATAAATATTAACTGTGTTTTGGTGAAGGTTTGTTATAAATTCAGTCTACCTTCCTACTTTCACCTATGGTCATGAACTTTGGGTTGTGACCGAAAGAGCAAAATCCCAGATACAAGCGGCTGAAATGAGTTTCCTCCCTTAGAGATAGGGTGAGGAGCTCTGTCACCCAGGAGGAGCTCGGAGTAGAGTCGCTGCTCCTCCACATTGAGAGGAATCGGCTGAGGTGGCTCGGGCATCTGAATTAGATGCCCCCTGGATGCCTCCCTCATGAGGTGTTCCGGTCATGTTCCACCGGGAGGAGACCCAGAGGAAGACCCAGGACAGGCTGGAGTGACTATGTCGCTCTTCTGGCCTGGGAACACCTTGGGATCCTCCTGAAAGAGCTGGAGGAAGTGTCCAGCGAGAGGGAGGTCTGGGCACCCCTGTTCAGACTGCTGCCCCTGTGATGAAGCCCCAGATAATTGGAGGAAGATTGTTGGATGAATGGATGGATGGGTGGATGGATTGATTTAAATTCACATATTCAATGATTCAAGTCTCATTGATTCTTGATAGAATTATTTAGGTTTAATTGATAGACTTATTTATGAAGCTTCCAAATTAAAATCTGGGGCAATGGCCCAGTTGTCCTTCATCAAGTAAGAAGCATTTGTACTGGAGCACTGTGATTTAGGACTGGTATACTTACTCAGTTACACTAACAGTCCCCTTGACTTTAAAGTTTAATTTTTCACACAATCTGACAAGCTAAACGCCTTTACCTTAATGTAGATTTCAGGTTTTTTTTATTTCATAAGTCTGCTTTCATCATTGGTGTTGTTTCTATGTTGTTGATTGATCTGCATGTTCTTCATCTTTGGTTATTTTAGATGCACTTCATTGATTAATTAAATTTGATGTGATAACACCAAATTGGACACCTGGACATTGTTGTTCCAATCTGCATCGCTCCTCTCCAACACCCACACCAATGACCCTGGTTAGGCCATTACTCCATTGCATGGGATACACACACTATTTACATTCACACTCACCTCTAGGTTTTAGCAATTATCTTAAAGGTGGATGTTTTTAGACTGTGGGAGAAAAGCACCCTGATTTATGCTCAGATGAAACAATGAAACAAGGATTGATTTGACAGTTCAATGGATTTCCTAAGAAGTACTTCAGTAAAATTAAAGTTCTGTTTGTTGTGCATCAAGTTCTGCACAACAAACATATAACAATAAAAACATTTAAAATAATAGTTGTTATTATTGTTTTTGTTATATTATCATAATTGTTTTGTGTTGTTGTAATAGTTGTTAGATTATTGCTGATGTTGTTTTAAAAAGTCTGTGGAAAATATTTTCATTTGTTGATGTAATTAAGAAGCAACTCACACCAGCTCATCCAAATCATCAGTGCCTCTGGGGATATATTAGATAGAAAACAAGACCAGTAACATGATGGTTGCTCTGCTGTGCACCAGAGGGACATTTTCACACCTTCTAATGGTGTTTGAAAACACACCAACCCACAACTGTTTTCCAGTCTAGGGTGTTAATGACACACTTGTATATCAACACATGATGCAACCATCTCCCTCCTAAACAAGCACACCCTAAACGAGATGGGAAAAACAAAAAAACATGACTTCAATGGATTGTGAGAAGTGTGGTTAAACAGAAATTTCAAGTCAAATTAAAACTCTGATAAATCAAAATGCATCAGATACACTAAACCCAACTCTTCTCCAACAACTTCAAAATAGTGTTAGTAAGCAAAAGCAAAGCTAAAGAAGCAGTTCATATTGATTTTAGAAGCTAAATCTGGCTATCACTTTATGCTGCGATGAAATATAGATATGCATGCCTAAGCTTTCACCACCCTGAAGGAATGTGTATTTGCATTTGTTGAATAGCAAACAAGTAAAGAAAAGACTGGCAGACATCCTACACCAAGACAAAGCACAATCAATTTTCTTCTCAGATAAGCCTACTAAAAGATTTCTGTCAAATGCTATCACAGCTTTAAAAGGTCTCATGTAAAGTTGTAATAAAATGCTTTTTCTCAGCTCTGTTACATATGGTCTGGATTTTTTGGAGCAAAAACTGCAATGAATAATGGCAGCTTAATTCAGATATAATTCAATATCTTAAAAATTGTTCCTGCTGTGACAAGTCAGTAAAGGGCACTGTGCTTACAGGTATAGCAGGAAACTGAACTGCATAGCCCAACAAATCAAATGCTCCAGAGCACTTCAGAGCACTGACCACAATGATCAAATGATCCAGCTGTGTGGGGATGCACACAGAGTGAGGGCACAGGGCCCAATCCAGACACCGACCCAAGCTGCCGGAGGGAAAGCTTGGTCAGACTGAAAACCCTCGAGATGGGGGAGAAGTCTGGTCGGTGATCACAAGAGAATCCTTCTGTTGACCTTTGTCACATCCAATGTTAAAAGGGAGCAAGTGAAAGGTCAAAGAAGAGAAACAAGGAGCTGTGAGTAATTCCTGCCTTTGCTTTTATTGATGATCAAGGCCGATCACTATTTAAATTTATGAAAAGCCCTCTGAAGTCTCCTAGCAGGAACATTCATTCCATTTCAGCAGCAGTCAGTTAGTATAGATACTGCTTCTAACACATCAAACCTAGCAGTACTAAATATCAGGTATCTATCAGGCAAATCATACTTAATACTTAATGACACTTAGTGATTACATTGTACAGCACAACCTTGACTTTATGTTCTTAACTGAAACTTGGCTAAGCCAAGATAACAATGATGCAGATCGAATCAGCACCCCCCAACTTCAGTTTCATAAGTGAAGCTATAGTGGATAAGAAAGGAGGTGGAGTTGATCAAAAATAGCAGTACTACATTATTTACGCAGGCCTTGACATCATTACCAACTCGGCCACAGCCACTGTCAATGACCTTATTAATAGTTTCAGCCCCAATGTTGTGACTGTTGTGGATGTTATTGCTCCAATTAAGACTGCAGTTATCTCTGGAAGAAAAAAGTCACCATGGAGGAATGCCACTATGGTGAAAGAAGAAAGAAGAAAAGAAAGTGTAGGCAGGCTGAGCGCAGGTGGAGAAAAGCCAAACTTCAAGTACATTGTGATATCTATAAAGAGAGTCTTCGCATTTATAACCAATAATTGAAAAGGCAAGGCAATGTTCCTTCTCTGAGGTTATTAAAACTAGCAATAGCCGCAACATATTCACAATTGTCAACAGACTGACGAACCCTCCAGTATCTGTTCCTCCAGAACTGCTATCCAAAAAGTCCTGCAATGACTTTGCAGCCTTCAGCCTCCTCTGCAATTCAGAGGATGAGACAAAAATTATGTGGCTCCTCCACAGGCAAGCTGGCTATGTCACTAGTTCCTCCTCAGTTTACTGGAAATCTAGAAAAAGTTCAACTAATAAACCATGCATCCCTGACTGTAACAGTTCAGAATTTAAAATCCACTACCTGCTGCCTTGATATTCTGCCCACAAGCTTGATAAAAATGTATTTCATTGTGTTGCACCAGATGTGTTGACGAAACTATATGCTTCTCTTCTATCAGAACAATTTGTTGGGGCCCTGAAAAGTGCTGTCATCAAACCACTTATAAAAACGCCTAATTTAGATGCTTCAGTAACAAGTAACTAAAGACCCATCTCTAACCTAACCCATTTTTGTCAAAGGTCATTGAGAGAGTTGTCTATCAACAGATTCGGACTTTCTTGGCCATGAACAATCGCCTCAATCTTTTCCAGTCAGGTTTTTCACCACACCACAGCACCGAAATTGCACTTATTAAGGTGTTAAATGACATACGCCTTAATACTGATGCATTAAAAACTTCAGTGTTGGTACTACTGGATCTTAGTGCTGCATTCGATGCATTTGATCACAACATTTTACTCAACAGACTGGAGGAGTGGGTTGGAATTTCTGGTGCAGTACTTAATTGGTTCAAATCTTACCTTAAGGATCGTGACTTCTTTGTCCTGCTAGGAACTTGTGAATCTGAACGAACAAAGATGACATGTGGGGTTCCTCAAGGCTCTATTCCCGGGCTGCTTTGGTTCAAAATCTATATGCTTCCACTGGCCCAGATCATGAAACACTAGAACATCTCTTACCACCCCTATGCTGATGACACTCAACTCTACATTACAGCGTCACCGCATGACTATAGTCCACTAATGTCACTAAGTGAGTGTATCCAACTAGTCAAACAGTGGATCAGCCACAATTTTCTCCAGCACAATGGAGAAAAGACAGAAGTCATTGTTTTTGGTCCCAAAAGGCTAGAGGTCAGTGGCCAACTTGAGTCAATGACACTTAAAACAGCCGACAGAGCTTGAAACCTTGGTGTAGTTATTGTCTCAGACCTGAATCTCAACAGCCACATAAAGACTATCACTAAATGAGTCTATTATCATCTCAAAAACATTGCACGAATTAAGGGATTTCTGACAAGGAACAAGAACAAGACATGGAAAAACTTGTTCATGCATTAATTATGAGTAGGCTAGATAATGGCGTCTTTACATCCAGACCCCCCAGGTCATCAGGGACAGATCTTCTCAGTGGTTCCAGGGTTAGAACCAAGCAGGGTGAAACTGCTTATAGCTTCTATGGTCCTCACCTGTGGAACAGGTTTCAGGTTATAATGTTTGGGTTGTAATGTTTAGGTTGAAAACAATTGTTACTTCTTCGTCAGGGTATCACTGCTGTTAAGAAAGCATCACTCTGCCGTTGCTTTTAATGGCTGATTTTAAGTGGATAAGAGTGATAAAGATCTTTTCAAAGTCAACAGTCAAGCTTCAACAAAGCCATAAACCGAAAAGTTGCTTTTACATTCTACCACTCTAGGTCACTTGAAAAGTAACAATTGTTTTTGTTGTATATTGATCTGTTGATTTTTTTTAAAAATAACATTCCACACATTTAAAATATATAAAATAAACAAGGTTTGTTGACGGGCGCTGGGAAGTAGAGCTGTAAAACTCGGATCCTTTTAAGGATTCGGATCCCTCTGAGTCACTCACTGAACTGATCCGGATCTGCGAGTCACTTGAGTCACTTGAGTCCGTATTACTAAATAGAAAGTAACGTGCCTTGTGATCGGAATGAATCACTTTTAAATAAAACTAAGGTTAAAACAACCCGTTCTCATCCCAACGCGTCAAATACCGACTATTTGTCACGCCCCTAAGCGTTGCATATGGACGCAGAGGGTACCCTTCCGCGTCTGTTTATTGACGCTCCGGGTTTTCCATTCACTCTCATGCAAACCCCAGCTCGGCAGGACGGGACGCTGAGAGCAGAGGCTCCAGCCAAAGCCCCTAAACGTCAAATAGAAACGCGGAGGGTAAAAATCCGCGTCCGGATTTGACGCTGCGAGTTCTGCATTGACTCTCATGCAGACCCCGGCTCGGCAGGACGGGACGCTGAGAGCAGAGGCTCCAGCCAAAGCCCCTAAACGTCAAATAGAACCGCGGAGGGTAGAAATCCGCGTCCGGATTTGACGCTGCGAGTTCTGCATTGACTCTCATGCAGACCCCGGCTCGGCAGGACGGGACGCTGAGAGCAGAGGCTCCAGCCAAAGCCCCTAAACGTCAAACAGAACCGCGGAGGGTAGAAATCCGCGTCCGGATTTGACGCTGCGAGTTCTGCATTGACTCTCATGCAGACCCCGGCTCGGCAGGACGGGACGCTGAGAGCAGAGGCTCCAGCCAAAGCCCCTAAACGTCAAACAGAACCGCGGAGGGTAGAAATCCGCGTCCGGATTTGACGCTGCGAGTTCTGCATTGACTCTCATGCAGACCCCGGCTCGGCAGGACGGGACGCTGAGAGCAGAGGCTCCAGCCATCCATTCACTCCCATAATAACCCGGTCACGCGAAGCATGACGCCGCTTACTACTGTCTCATTGAAGAACCGAGTATCCTCTGCCCGGAAGTGTTTTTCTCACTATTTTCTCACTATTTGTACACTTTGTCCCGAGAATATATCCACTGACACGTTAAACAAGGCCAAAATGTGAGATACCTGGCTAAATAACTACGTAAATAATGTGAATTTATACTAAAACAACAATGATAACAGTGGATAAATTGGATTTCAACAGACTGTTTACATTTACTTAGGACCCGCCCCCCTCGCGTGTGCGGCGTGTTACCATGGAAACGAAAGGGTTGTTTCGCTTCGCATTTGTGCCGACATAATTCGCTTCCTTATAGTCTCCTTTTATTCCTTCAGTGAGTGGATATGATCTTTTGTTTGTTAGTTCTTACAAATAAACAAAAAAGCACAGGAAGTGGTTTTCAAACGTTGCTGAAGCAATTTTGACTTTGAATGCACCCTCTTCAGTCTGCGACACAAAGTGAGTGTTTACTATTTGCAGACTGAGGCAGGAATCGAAACTAAACTAATGAAGCGTCCGAGGTGTAGGGTTTCTTGAACTGCTCTTATGACTGCCAAAAACTCAGGAACCGAGACTATTGGAGAGGTAACCCCACAACTGTTTATTATGGTTTACTACGTTTTCACTCTGACACAACTCCAACTCCCAGCAGCCACCACGCCGCACTTTTTCATGACGTCATAGCCGCGCCGTACATGACAAGCTGGCTATGCAGTGTCTACTAGTTCTACACTAGTTCTAATAAATGTAAATGTTTATGATTCATAATGTACTGTGTCACATTAAATAAATATATATGTTGTAGTTATATATATTTCTTAGAAAGAGGTTTTCTGAACCCCCTGAAGCCTTAACCAAAAATGAACTACATTGCAATACACACTCATGTGCTCCGCCATTTTGTTTGTAGTCCTAATGTGTCTGAGTCAAAAGGGAGGAGGGGAGAGAAAAATACCTTCCCCTTGGAATTTCCTCCTGGTTTTTGTTTATGTTACTTGTCAGAAGGTCTTGTATTAGGATCTGCTGCCTCCAAGTTAATAGCACCTTCCTAGAGCAACTTTGCGTCCCCAAGGGCCCCCAAGGGTCTATGGAGGCAGGGCTCGGAGGGTCTGTTCCAGGTCCGCTATGGGGTCTGCAGACTGAGTTTCAGGCCATTTGGTGTATTTTTGAGACCGTGGCAAGTCCTCAAAGGTGGGAAATGGCGAACGTTCAAAGCCCCGCCCTTTGAAAAGTATGGCTCCAATCAGGACCAAACCAACACATATCATCTTGTCCAGGGGCCCCCTACAACATACTAAAATGTCAGATTCACAGCACCTTTAGAAAGAGATCTCCTCCAGATTGGCCTTCAGAATCTGATGGTCTAGTTTGCTATAGCTTTTAGACCCTCTCATTGTTCAATCAGGGACTCCACCTCAACACTTGGAGCTAAATGGCTGAAATTTTACTATGTTCAATAGTAGGTCAAGAGCATCCATCGTGCTGAGTTTCAGGCTCCTACTACCTCAGAAAGTGTCTGAGAGGGCCATACACAATTGAAGGACATGCCTAGGGTGACATGACAGCACCCCTCCAGCAGATGGCGCTCCATGTGACTGCCCATAACACTTATGGCAAGAACCAGCCCTCCATAGATTTTTTGAGCAATGAGGATGACATTTTAGAATGTTTATGGGGAGGTCAGAAGCAACACCGTTCAAGCAGGCCCCAAAATCTATAATAAGCTTCCAAGGTTCCTGACCACAATTTCTTCTTCTCATCAATCTTTCAATCTTCTCATCAGAGCTCAGAGATTCTCATATACCAAGTCAATATTCAAAGAAATATGTATAAACATGACATATTTCTGTCTCTCTCTGTCTGTCTCTCTCTGTGAGATGGAGAGCGACCAAATAATAATAATAATAATAATCATAATCAATAATTTAATCCAGTCACTGCTGACAATGTGGATTGCACACAATTCTCTATTTGCATATTTCACTTTCAGTAGCTGCAATTAATTCGGTGACTTTTGTAGGTCTCATGGCATAGACTTTAGATGATAAAAAATCAAATAAAAATAATGTTTAGAAATTCCATTACAGTTTGAAAATTAAATGCATTTTAATTAACGTTTACTTTACAATAATTTAAAGTCTGTATACATTTTTTTGGGGAAACCCTGACTAGACTACCTGAAGCAACGCCGTCCTTTCGTTTCCATGGTAACACGCCGCACACGCGAGGGGGGCGGGTCCTAAGTAAATGTAAACAGTCTGTTGAAATCCAATTTATCCACTGTTATCATTGTTGTTTTAGTATAAATTCACATTATTTACGTAGTTATTTAGCCAGGTATCTCACATTTTGGCCTTGTTTAACGTGTCAGTGGATATATTCTCGGGACAAAGTGTACAAATAGTGAGAAAATAGTGAGAAAAACACTTCCGGGCAGAGGATACTCGGTTCTTCAATGAGACAGTAGTAAGCGGCGTCATGCTTCGCGTGACCGGGTTATTATGGGAGTGAATGGACGGCTGGAGCCTCTGCTCTCAGCGTCCCGTCCTGCCGAGCCGGGGTCTGCATGAGAGTCAATGCAGAACTCGCAGCGTCAAATCCGGACGCGGATTTCTACCCCCCGCGGTTCTATTTGACGTTTAGGGGCTTTGGCTGGAGCCTCTGCTCTCAGCGTCCCGTCCTGCCGAGCCGGGGTCTGCATGAGAGTCAATGCAGAACTCGCAGCGTCAAATCCGGACGCGGATTTCTACCCTCCGCGGTTCTATTTGACGTTTAGGGGCTTTGGCTGGAGCCTCTGCTCTCAGCGTCCTGCCGAGCTGGGGTCTGCATGAGAGTGAATGGAAAACCCGGAGCGTCAATAAACAGACGCGGAAGGGTACCCTCGGCGTCCATATGCAACGCTTAGGGGCGTGACAAATAGTCGGTATTTGACGCGTTGGGATGAGAACGGGTTGGGTTAAAAACAAGAGAAATGTTTATTTAAACACACCAAAAATAATACAAAACTTAAACATAGGCATAACAGCAAAATTGAAAAATGCAACCGAGAATAAGAATAAATAAGTAAACAAACTATTACTAATTATTAATGTTCCCGGATCACCACCAAATGTAATTATCTGTGCATTGCCCTAACACTACATTGTCTGAAAATTGCTTCCAAATCATGCAGTAGGCTACTGTCCCTGCGTTTCTTCCGTGGATAAAATAAAATCTTTCGTGGATAGGCACATGTAAAACGAATTCATTGAACTCATGTGCGTGCATGCGCTACGCCTGGTGTGACTCTGGATCCCCTCTCCTTACAGATCCGGGTGTGTTTAACCGGTGGATCCACTCATTATTGTCGGCTACGGTTAAGGACTCAGGATTCGCCGGATCCGCACGGATCCGGGTTAGTGTCGGTTAGCGGATCAGGACTCAGGATTCGCCGGATCCGCACGGATCCGGGTTAGTGTCGGTTAGCGGATCAGGACTCAGGATTCGCCGGATCCGCACGGATCCGGGTTAGTGTCGGTTAGCGGATCAGGACTCAGGATTCGACGGATCCGCACGGATCCGGGTTAGTGTTGGTTAGCGGTTTAGGACCCAGGTCTCGCCGGATCCGTATTAATGCACCGGGATCTGTTACAGACCCGGGTGTGTTTAACCAGTGGATCCACTCATTACTGTCAGTTAGGACCCGGCGGATCCGGTTCAATGGAGACCTCGGATTCATGATTCATGAGTCATTTAAAGGATCCGGGTGATTAACCCGGATGAGTCCTGAACCGCCCAGCACTACTGGGAAGGGGGCTGATTTGCGCAACAAGGAAGTTTAAGGGGAGTGTCATCACAGATAAATGATCTCCTCTGTGCCAAGCATGAGCACAGAGCTGGTGCAGCTCTGTAGGTGCAGGTAATCAGTGTGTGATGGAGGCTGAAGAGCTCTGCTATCCCCTCCTCAAGAACTCCTCCTGCCGGGCACTGCTGCGGCCCCACTCAGAGGCAGCACTCCTCTATGCACTGTTGTCCTCTGTCGCAGCGCTCACTGTGGGCCTCAACCTGCTGGTGATTGTGTCCATCTCGCACTTCAGGCAACTTCACAGCCCCACCAACCTGCTGCTGCTCTCACTGGCCGTGGCCGACCTGCTGGTGGGTCTCCTGGTGATGCCAACAGAGACTGTGCACATCACACAGGCGTGCTGGCTGCTGGGCGACATCATGTGCGCCCTGGTTTACATCATGAGCTTCATCCTCACCTCGGCCTCTGTGGGCAACATGGTGCTCATATCTATTGACCGCTACATTTCCATTTGTCACCCTCTGCAGTACCCCAGCAAAGTCACCAATGGCAGGGTAGAGGTGTGTGTGTGTCTGTGCTGGGCCTTCTCCATCCTCTACAACGGGCTCATTTTGAAGGAGCACCTCAGGCAGCCAGGCAGACACAACTCCTGTTATGGAGAGTGTTTGGTAGTGATTGATTATGTATCTGGTACCGTTGACCTTGTGATCACCTTTATTGGCCCCTGCTATGTCATTACCATCCTGTACGGCAGGGTGTTTGTGGTCGCTGTGTCCCAAGCCCAGGCCATGCGGTCTCATGTCATCCCAGCAGCAGGCAGTGTGGTTAAAATCAGTGCAAAGAAATCTGAGAAGAAAGCTGCTAGGACTCTGGGGGTTGTCATTCTAGTGTTTTTGATGACTTTCTGTCCGTATTATTACCCATCTCTGGCAGGACAGGACACTTCAAACAAGGCATCATCTTTTGTCATTGTGTCCTGGCTTTTGTTCCTCAACTCCTGCCTGAACCCGCTGATTTATGCATTCTTCTACCCATGGTTTAGAAAAGCCATCAAACTTATTGTCACCCTGAAGATACTGGAGCGCGACTCCTCTCAGTCAAACATACTTTAGAAAGTCACACGCATGTAATTAAATGAAAATAAATGCTGTAAAAAAAGTGAAGCACACCGTGTGTGTGTGTGTGTCAGGTTTATAAAGATAATGATAGATTATCAACTGAATCAATCAGTGGGTGTACTAAACTTGAGTCCAGCCCTTCACCTGTTCTCTCTTGCATGGCATGTTCCTCAACTGTTTGACTAAGCGCGTGGTTGTATGACATCTGGAAGAAACACAACAAAAGGAGAGTGAAACAAGCAGGCTTGCATTGTAGCACTGTAAATTTACTAATATATTGTAAAAACGGACAAATCACAGGACTCAAATGTTTGCCTGTTGAAGAACTAAAGATCTTGGATGTGTGCAAAGATAAATAATGACTGAATACCAGGGATTTCATGAGGCCAATACTCATCACAGGCTGGACACCATGGCTCTCTCCCTTTAAAGTATCTGACCAAGTATCTGTGTATTTTTATGTCACATGCAGTATTTTCAAAGAATTGAAAATATTGGATCAATATTGTCAAAAAAACCTGTTTATTCACACGCATTTACCATATCAACCAGAGCTATGACAAAACAAAAAACAAGTAACAGAAACTGTAACAAATTAGTTCGTAAATTAGTTAGTAAATCTAGTTTGAGCACAACAGTTACATCAACAAGTAGGGTTTGGGTTTCACAAAAATGTATCGAATAATGTATCTGTAAAAAGGGTGAACTGGAATAGTGCAAAAAATCTCTCTGGACTCCACATCATATGATGCATGTTTAGTGTGGAAACAGGATATGATTTGCTTTCTTGTAAAGTGTTTGTTGAGGATTAATAGCACTTTGATATCTGATAGGGAAATATGACGCTTCCAGCTCTTGAAAGCAAAAGTCATAACTTACTGATTACAGCACCCCCTGCTGGCAAGCTGAAGTTCAAGTCACACTACACCCATTTCACGCTGGGTTCTTGTCACAGCGATGTCTGTTTATGTTTTGGTTTTGATGTGGTAAATCATTTATAAATAGTAATGTGAACATATCTGACAATTGTTATGCAGGCACTAATGGCCCCCAGGGAAAATGGTAGTGCTTGCATTTGTGATAGTTTGGCTTTTACAGTGAGAGGTGGAATCTTATTATCAATCACCGCCATTGTTCCACTAGAAGTAGTGACAAATAAAAAGACAACACAAAACAGCTGAAAATTGATTCAGAAATTCTGACTGAGAAACTGTGTTGTACCTCATCCAACCATTTGTCCTGTACAAGTCTGTTCAGCAGCTACTCTGTTTCACTTTTCTTCAGTTTTTTGATCAGGGTATTGGTGATGTTCAGGATGTCTGTGGAGGAGGCTGTACCATTATCAGAGCCCACAATCAGCTCCATCTTAAGCAGAGCCACTATGATCAGTCAGGACAAACATTCTTGTCAGGAAGAAGAAGCCATAATTATTTATTAAATGAATATGCAATCTGAGTCAACAAACTGTCATCTACAATGATTTCTTTCTGTAAAAATTGACCACAACTTTCTTAAAAAGGTCCAGCTCATTTGAAGCATAGTCTGTCGACATCCTGCTCAATTCAGACTCAGTAATGTTTACCTTTAGGTAAAACTGTGGTTACCACGTCTCCCATCACAACATGATATGTTTTTCAAAGCAATTCCAGAGGAAGAGTTTCAGACAGAAGAGTTCACGTTTCTGTTTAGATCTACTCATTGCGATGATATAATGGAAATAACAGCACATAGTTTAATTTTTCCTTGATTGAGTTGAGTTTGTGTCTTCGTTTGAAGGCCATTAGGGTCCATTTTCTCTGCAGCATAGCTATATATTTATGTCCTGTGACCTTACTGTGTTTTATCCTGCCAGTATGTCTGGGTTTTTCATCCTATCCGTGGTGTCCGGGGAGATTTTCTAAATTCCTTAAAATATGCAGGTTTTCAGGCTGTGAGTGGCCCTGAAATGTGCACACAGCGAGGCGGAGAGAGAGAGAGACAGAGAGAGAGAGAGAGAGAGAGAGAGCAAGCAAGCAGAGTATATGGGCCTACTAGTAGCACCCCTCCAGATGATTGTCACTACCACCACAATCGTCTGTCACAAGCGATGATCAGTTCTTGCCCACCAGGCCCACCTACGCGTTTAAAAGTTAGCCCCCAGTAGTGCCGGAGGTGTACATCCGCCAAACAAACCAAGTGTCCTCCTTTTTGGAAATCAAAATATGGTCACCCTACCTATTCTAATCTGCATGAGCAAGGGCTGTAGATTTATGTTAATGCTGTCAATTAACTCATTCAATTTATCAGGGTCATACTTTGCTGAAAGAAAAAACATTGTTAGATTAGACAGCAAGGTGTGTTGTACAGTAAAATGCCAGAATTTTATGAAAAGTATGAAAAACTTGGATCCACTGTGCTTGCTTTTTAAATTCTTTTTGATACCAATTTTTGCTTCTGTCTGATTCTCAATTCTCTCCTGTGCTCATAGTGTTTTGGTGGTGCCTTTGAACCTCACGGCTGTGCAAGTTGAAGCAGTGATGGCAGCGACTGTGATGCTGGCTGTGAAGTGCCTGTGCTCTGTGGCCAGAGGTCGCCTCATCAGCGGGCATACATTCCTGCTGATACAGGAGGTGGGGAGGTGTTCAAGGCGATGTGTTACATAATCCTGTGGAGCACCACTAGTCCTGGGTGAGGAGGTAGGGCATTGCATTCCAGGGTTTCAGGTGGTGGCAACAGTGCAGCTAACCACTGATGGAACCACTGATGTCCCAACTTGTCCACCTTAATGAAATATTGATCATGACCTAGTGACTCCACTCCTGACTTGTCCAGCTTTTGTGGGCTCGGGCTTTGCTGATTCTGGAGGAACACTTTCTCACGAAATAAGTCCTCAGGGACCAGGTGGTGCAGAGTATTTGGGCCTGTGGGGCATTCTTTCCTTACCACCAATGGTAAATGGACTTCTTCCAGCATTTTTCATGTCAGAAAATCATGTGAACAGAGTGTACCTTCAGATAATAGTTCATACAGGGTGTCACAGGCCTCCTCTGAGAGGTCATAGTGTTTTTAGAGGGCTCAAGTGTTCTTTTCGGATAGTGTAATCTTAATGACAGATAGTCATTTAGTGTACATGTGTGTGTGGTGGCCGGCGCTGCGGCCGCACATTGAAACAGTTACTGGAGTGGAGAGGAGATGTCTGGTCAAGCTGCTGCAGGCATGACTTCCAGGTGACCAGCTTCCGGGCAACGTAGAGTTTTGCATTGAGAGGGCAGCGGAGGGGTCCATATCCAGGAAAGGTTATGCGGGGAGTAAGGATGTGAGTATTACGGGAATAAGTGGATTTGTTTCTGATTGATATTATTTAGAATTAATTTGACTTAACAAATATTATTTATTTACCTTTGTCTTTTCTTTGAGTTGAATGTTGTCCATGGGTTTTGAATAGTGTATTTCATTGTTGGTTTTTATTTCCCTAGTGTGTCTAGTTGTTTTGATCATTTGAGTATATAGGTTTCCCCAGGGTGTCATTTGGGGGGTCACTTCACTTGAGTTAAGTTTTATTAAGTTTAGTTGTTTGGTTTTGCGTTGCCTGTTGTTATTTTGATTTTTCCCCATTCTAGAATTTGTCCGTTCAGCTTAATTAATTTATGATCCTGTTGTCCATTATGTTTTTGTCTAGTAAATAAATCCAGATTTTTGAATTCCATCATGCAGTGTCTCGTGCCTGCTGTTTGGTCCCTCACTGTGTGTTATTATCTCCAGTGAGTCTATCAAATGGGAGTCAACAGGGGGTCTTTCGTACAGAGCAATGGCTTTAATTACTCTACATGTCATTAAAATATTGTTTGGTCTTTCTGTGGGATAAGGCAAATTCAAATCAAATTCAAATCATGAACTTAATGGAGGCAAATACTGACAATGAATGTTCCTCAGTCTGGGGTTCCACAGAGGATTCTTGCAGTTTGGTCCATGCCTCAAAGGCATGTAAAATAAACCAGTTTGTTGGCATAAAACACTAAAACATAATACAGGTATTCAACTTTAAGAAAGTGTAATTCCAGAATTTCTTAAAACATACCCACATATTACATATGACATGTTGCATCATGTCACAATGGGATACAGGATGGGGGAGGGCAGGGGGACTGCTTCCTTGAGTCAGATGAGAGAAACAAGGAATCAGCCATACAGCTTTGATTTGCACAGAGGGAGTTTAAGGGGAGTGTCATCACAGATAAATGATCTCCTCTGTGCCGAGCATGAGCACAGAGCTGGTGCAGCTCTGTAGGTGCAGGTAATCAGTGTGTGATGGAGGCTGAAGAGCTCTGCTATCCCCTCCTCAAGAACTCTTCCTGCCGGGCACTGCTGCGGCCCCACTCAGAGGCAGCACTCCTCTATGCACTGTTGTCCTCTGTCGCAGCGCTCACTGTGGGCCTCAACCTGCTGGTGATTGTGTCCATCTCGCACTTCAGGCAACTTCACAGCCCCACCAACCTGCTGCTGCTCTCACTGGCCGTGGCCGACCTGCTGGTGGGTCTCCTGGTGTTGCCAACAGAGACTGTGCACATCACACAGGCGTGCTGGCTGCTGGGCGACATCATGTGCGCCCTGGTTTACATCACGAGCTTCATCCTCACCTCAGCCTCTGTGGGCAACATGGTGCTCATATCTATTGACCGCTACATTTCCATTTGTCACCCTCTGCAGTACCCCAGCAAAGTCACCAATGGCAGGGTAGAGGTGTGTGTGTGTCTGTGCTGGGCCTGCTCCATCCTCTACAACGGGCTCATTTTGAAGGAACACCTCAGGCAGCCAGACAGACACAACTCCTGCTATGGAGAGTGTTTGGTAGTGATTGATTATGTATCTGGTACCGTTGACCTTGTGATCACCTTTATTGGTCCCTGCTCAGTGATCATCATCCTGTACGGCAGGGTGTTTGTGGTCGCTGTGTCCCAAGCCCAGGCCATGCGGTCTCATGTCATCCCAGCAGCAGGCAGTGTGGTTAAAATCAGTGCAAAGAAATCTGAGAAGAAAGCTGCTAGGACTCTGGGGGTTGTCATTCTAGTGTTTTTGATGACTTTCTGTCCGTATTACTGCCTCTCTCTGGCAGGGGACACCTCAAATGACGCGTCATCCTTGGTTATCGTTTACTGGCTTCTGTACTTCAACTCCTGCTTGAACCCGCTGATTTATGCATTCTTCTACCCATGGTTTAGAAAAGCCATCAAACTTATTGTCACCCTGAAGATACTGGAGCGTGACTCCTCTCAGTCAAACATAATTTAGAAAGTCATGTCATTAAAAAATCTGCATGATGTAAAAGATGTGAAGCACCTTGTGTGTGTGCATTTGTTGATTTGTTGATATATTTCTATATTTCATACATCCACTTTTAATTTGTTATCAGACAAAAGTTTTCAAGTTGTAATGACTCAACAGTTATGTATACCAGAAGATGTAGATGAATGAACTGTAACTTATAAAGAAATTAGGTAACCACAGTTGATCTTCTATTGTAGTAAAAGAAAAATGTTTTGAAGAAAAATGTTTTGAAATAATAATGGAATAGTTTCCCCAATTTCCTGACATTTTATAATGCTAACTGTTGTTGGTTGAAGTTGAAAATAATCACTGCAATACATAATGAGAACAGATGAAATTTGCTATTCTTGTTTTTCATAACAGAGAAAGTCTCTTGTAACATTTGAAGATATAAAGTACACTTTTTGCTCCAACAGCTCAGATTCTTTTACATATGAAAAACATGTATGAAGAAGGGTGGTGATGTGTTTTATCACTGCCAGTTTTAATCTCAGGTTCATAATGATAATGATAAATTATCAACAGGATCAATCAGTGGGTGTACTGAACTTAATTCCATCCCCTCCACTGTCTCCCACTTTTGCATGGAAATCTGAGCAGTAAGCTGCTAGGACTCTGGGGGTTGTCATTCTTGTGTTTTTGATGACTTTCTGTCCATATTATTACTCACCTCTGGCAGGACAGGACACTTCAAACAGTGCATCCTCTTATGTCATCGTGTCCTGGCTTCTGTACTTCAACTCCTGCCTGAACCCGCTGATTTATGCATTCTTCTACCCATGGTTTAGAAAAGCCATCAAACTTATTGTCACCCTGAAGATACTGGAGCGTGACTCTTCTCGGTCAAACATACTTTAGGAAGTCACACACTTGCCATTGAAAATAAATTAAATGATGTTTTAGTTTAAGGTCTTTGTGCATATGTTGATACATCATAATTTGTAACTTTTCACTTCTTTTTAGACACAAAGGGACAAAAAGGACTCAGCAGTAATGTATACCAAAGGCTGTAGATGACTGAATGAACTGTAAATTATAATGCAATTGCGTAGCCACAGTTTGTCTTCTACTGTAGTAAATTTTTTTTTAATTATTTGTCCTCTAAACTGAAGATGTTTTCTTTTGTTTGTTAAAACATGGACATAATGTTACCAAAGGTTTAAGTAAACCATAATGGAATACTTTCCCCCATTTCCTGACATTTTGTAATCCCAACTGTTGTTGATTGAAATTGAAAGTAGTCATTGCAATATGTAATTAGACCAGATGTGATTTATCATTCAGAGAAAATCTCATTACATTTGAAGATATAAAGCACTCCTTTAGCTCTGTGTTGTCAGGGCTGTTTGCTTACATCAGCTTAGATTGTTTTACATATAAAGGAACAAAACGTGTGCAGTAGGAAGGTGATGTGTTTAATTGCTGTCAGTTATTAATCTAAAGTCAGGGTCATAAAGATAATGATATATTGTCAACTGAATCAATCAGTGCGTGTCCTGAACTTGATCCCATCCCTCCCACTGCTCCCCCTTGCATGGCATGTTCCTCAACTCTTTGACTAAGTGTGTGGTTGTATGACATCTGGAAGAAACACAACAAGAGGACAGTGTGAAACAAGCAGGCTTACATTACAACACTGTGAATTTAACAGTAGATGATTAAAAAAACACATAAACAAGTATACGTAATGGCAGACACTGAGCCCGTTTACACAAATGTCCAGGAACAATGTGCTGCAGCAAACTACAGAATCATACACGGACTAAATCACAGGACTTTAATGTTTACCTGTTGAAGAACTAAAGATCTTGGATGTGTGCAAAGATAAATAATGACTGAATACCAGGGATTTCATGTGGACAAAACTCATCACAGGCTGGACACCGTGGCTCTGTTCTTCCTATATGGGATGTATATTTTTATGCCACAATGTAGTATTCTCACAGATTTGAATATATCAGATTAATATTGTCAAAAAACCTGTTTGGAAAAAAATATTCACACATATATAATATATCAACCGGAGCTATGACAAAACAAAACAAAAAAAAAAGAAACAGTTTGAAACAAAATAGAAACTGCAAGAAGCTGTTGTATTTGGCCTGTAGCACTGCATCAAATCATTATACTGACAAATGAAATTGCTAGAAAGCATTTCTGGTTGATTTGCTTCTTCACATGATGATTATTTTACCCCTTAGGCCAGACCTGGGCATTTTATGGCCATGAGCCACATCCAGCTCTTCAGGTGTCTCTCTCTGGCTCACATAGGGTCTGTTCTGAAATAGAATTATTGATAGTGGCTCCATGATGTCCGCAAACCATTGAATTAATATTGAGCAATGTTGGGAGGTGCGGCTGCTTGTGACAGAACATGGCAGTTACAGTACAATCTGCACATCATGGAACACCATAACATCTTTTCTCAGCTTGCTACTCATACGCTGATGACACATAACACAACATTGCACAGATTTAAGGGTTTCTCTCTTAACAAAACATGGGAAAGTTTGTTGATGCATTTATTCTAAGTAGGTTATGCAGAATGCTGCTACCAGAGTCCCGACCAAAAGCAAGAAAATGGGCCATATTACACCGCTCTATGCGTCATTGCATTGACTTCCTGTGTCTCAAAGGATTGAGTATTAAATCATGTTTCTGGTCTACAAATCACTGAATGGTCTTGGGCTGAAATACATGTCAGAGCTGCTGGTTGGGTATGAAGCATCCAGAACCCTCAGGTTTTCATGGACAGGTCTACGCAGTTTCCCTAAGGTAGGAACCAAGCAGTGTGAAACTGCATTCAGCTTCTATGGTCCTCACCTGTGAAACAAACTCCCTCAACACCTGAGATGTGCACAAACAGTCAGCTCATTTAAATCAGGGCTCATAACATTATTGTTTACTGCAGCTTTCCTATAATGTCTAAGTATGGGACCCTATCTGCACTCCGGTCCTGGGGACCTGTCAAGTGTTGGACTCAGTGCTGGGGAGCTCTGGGTCTCAAAGCTTATGACTTATTTTGTTTTTCTGGAAAGTGACAATACATATGAATAAAGAGAGCGAAAATGGAACACAAGGAAACAATTTGTCTGCTTGAGTTGTTGATTTTAAATTGTTTTAATGATTTGAAATGACATTTGAACAATTTAATGCTTCTGTTGACTTTAAATGGTTTCTATTCTGCTTGTTTTATTGATTTTAAATTGTCTGTTTTAATGTTTGTTACATTTCCATGCTTCTATAAAACACTATAAATTGCCTTGTCTTAGAACAGCTATAGAAATAAACTTGCCTTGCCTTTAAGATTCAATATATATTGTGAACACGAAAACATGTCAGTGCTTCACTTCTTACTGAAATTAAATCCGGGGAGTATACCTAAGCATTCACCACCTGAAGGTTTGTGTATCTGTAGCAAAAGAGTTTGAAATTGATTGAAGAAAAGGCACAAAAATATGAAAAAATAGCTCTCATGTACAGTTGTAACAACAGCGAAGGATTTTTCTTCAGATCTTTTACATACTGTCTGGATTTTTGGCAACAAAAACTTTGAATTGTCTTCTTTGGAAAAGCACCTGTGGTGAATAATGGCAGTGAACAGTTCAAAGAGTTCTGTCAGCTCATGATGCTGAGATTTAAGGTCAGCGACTCCTAGTAACTGGTACCTCCTTTTAGGTCAGTCTCAACAATATGCATGTTCTATATGGTAAATTACATTGCAGGGCAATACAGAGCACAGTACAAGTCCAGTGTAGTGGATTGACTTCCAGTCATGGAATTGATAATAATTCAGAATTTCACAAGTGTTATGGTGATCATGAAATTGATAATTTAGAGCATACCCTAAGATAATGGGAGAGTTCATGCAGGGTGCCACAGGCCTCTTCTGATAGTGTAATCTTTAAGACAGGTAGTCACTTAGTGTACATGTGAGTCAACATCTCCAATCAGTGGGTCAAAAGGGAATCACAGGGAGTCTTTCTTAGAGTGCTTTAGAGTGCTGCAATTACTCTTAAAATTATCAATATTAAAAATCAATCTTCATTGATTCATTGACAAAGTCATTCATTAAAATTATAATCAATCTTCCTGTGGGATGGGGCAAATTCAAACCAAACTAATATCATGAACTTAATGGAGGGAAATACTAACAATGAATGTTCCTCAGCCCAGGGTTCAACAAAGGATTCTGGCAGTTTAGTCCATGCCTCAAAGCAGTGCTGTTTCTGACCAAACTGGGGCTCTAAGTAAAAAAGACAAAAGGGGCCCTTTGCGATTTCGACATGTGCGTGCCCCCCTCCCTCCCCACACACTCACACACCCCCGAAGACCGCGTCTGACCAGGGATCACTTGGATGGACTAAGAAAACCATAAAGTATTTAAATTTAAGAAAGTGGAGAAGTGGAGAAAGAAGAGCAGAATTTCTAAAAAACATACCCCACATATTGCATATGACATACTGCATCATGTCACAATGGGATACAGGATGGCGGGAGGGCAGGGGGACTGCTTCCTTGAGTCAGATGAAAGAAACAACAGGGAGAGTTTAAGGGGAGTGTCATCACAGATAAATTATTTCCTCTGTGCCAAGCATGAGCACAGAGCTGGTGCAGCTCTGTAGGTGCAGGTAATCAGTGTGTGATGGAGGCTGAAGAGCTCTGCTATCCCCTCCTCAAGAACTCCTCCTGCCGGGCACTGCTGCGGCCCCACTCAGAGGCAGCACTCCTCTATGCACTGTTGTCCTGTGTCGCAGTGCTCACTGTGGGCCTCAACCTGCTGGTGATTGTGTCCATCTCGCACTTCAGGCAACTTCACAGCCCCACCAACCTGCTGCTGCTCTCACTGGCCGTGGCCGACCTGCTGGTGGGTCTCCTGGTGATGCCAGTAGCGACTGTACACATCACACAGGCGTGCTGGCTGCTAGGTGACATCATTTGTGTCCTGTTCCTCATCTTGAACTTCATCGTCACCTCAGCCTCTGTGGGCAACATGGTGCTCATATCCATTGACCGCTACATTTCCATTTGTCACCCTCTGCAGTACCCCAGCAAAGTCACCAGTGGCAGGGTAGAGGTGTGTGTGTGTCTGTGCTGGGCCTGCTCCATCCTCTACAACGGGCTCATTTTGAAGGAACACCTCAGGCAGCCAGACAGACACAACTCCTGCTACGCAGAGTGTTTGGGAGTGATTGATTATGTATCTGGTACCGTTGACCTTGTGATCACCTTTATTGGTCCCTGCTCAGTCATCATCATCCTGTACGGCAGGGTGTTTGTGGTCGCTGTGTCCCAAGCCCAGGCCATGCGGTCTCATGTCATCCCAGCAGCAGGCAGTGTGGTCAAAATCAGTGCAAAGAAATCTGAGAAGAAAGCTGCTAGGACTCTGGGGGTTGTCATTCTAGTGTTTTTGATGACTTTCTGTCCGTATTACTGCCTCTCTCTGGCAGGACAGGACACTTCAAACAAGGCATCATCTTTTGTCATCGGGTCCTGGCTTCTGTTCTTCAACTCCTGCCTGAACCCGCTGATTTATGCATTCTTCTACCCATGGTTTAGAAAAGCCATCAAACTTATTGTCACCCTGAAGATACTGGAGCATGACTCCTCTCAGTCAAACATACTTTAGAAAGAACTTTGAAATCTGCATGATGTAAATGATGTGAAGCACCTTGTGTGTGTGCATATGTTGATATGTTGATATATTTCTATATTTCATAAATCCACTTTTAATCTATTATCAGACAAAAGTTTTCAAGTTGTAATCACTCAGCAGTTATGTACACCAGAGGCTGTATGAACTGACTGATGAATGAACTGTAATGTTAATGCAATTTGGTAGCCACAGTTTGTCTTCTATTGTTGTAAAAGAAAAATGTTTTCTTTTGATTGTTCAAAAATGGACATAATATGTCCCCAAAGGCTTAACGAAATAATGATGGAATACTTTCCCCAATTTCCTAATATTTTACAATGCTAACAGTCGCTGGTTGAAGTTGAAAATAATCACTGCAATACATAATGACAACAAATGCAATTTACTGTTTTTATTTTTCATAACAGAGAAAACCTCTTGTAATATTTGAAGATAGAAGGCACACTTTTAACTCCGACTGTGTTGTCAGACCTGTTTGTTTACATCAGTTCAGATTGTTTTACACATAAAAGAACAAAACATGTCTGAAGTAGGGTGGTGATGTGTTTCATCATTGCCAGTTATTAATTTAATCTCAGGTTCATAAAGATAATGATATATTATCAACTGAATCAATCAGTACGTGTCCTGAACTTGATCCCATCCCTCCCACTGCTCCCCCTTGCATGGCATGTTCCTCAACTCTTTGACTAAGTGTGTGGTTGTATGACATCTGGAAGAAACACAACAAGAGGACAGTGCGAAACAAGCAGGCTTACATTATAACACTGTGAATTTAACAGTATATGATTAAAAAAACACATAAACAATCACATGTAATGGCAGACACTGAGCCCGTTTACACAAATGTCCAGGAACAATGTGCTGCAACAAACTACAGAATCATACACGGACTAAATCACAGGACTTTAATGTTTACCTGTTGAAGAACTAAAGATCTTGGATGTGTGCAAAGATAAATAATGACTGAATACCAGGGATTTCATGTGGACAAAACTCATCACAGGCTGGACACCGTGGCTCTGTTCTTTCTATGTGTGATGTGTATTTTTATGCCACAATGTAGTATTCTCACAGATTTGAATATATCAGATTAATATTGTCAAAAAACTTGTTTAGAAAAACATATTCACACATATATAATATATCAACCGGAGCTATGACAAAACAAAACAAAAAGAAGAAACTAACAACTTGAAATAAAATAGAAACTGCAAGAAGCTATTGTGTTTTGTCTGTAGCACTGCATCAAATGGTTATACTAAAAAGTGAAATTGCTAGAAAGCATTTCTGGTTGACTTGCTTCTTCATGTTATGATTATTTTACCCCTTCGGCCAGACCTGGGCATTTTATGGCCATGAGCCACATCCAGCTCTTCAAGTGTCCCTCTCTGGCTCACATAGGGTCTGTTCTGAAATAGAATTATTGATAGTGGCATTGATGTTGCACAGATTAAAGGGTTTCTGTCTAAATAAACCATGGAAAAGTTTGTTGATGCATTTATTCTAAGGAATGCAGAATGTTACTGCCAGAGTCCAGAACAAAAGCAAGAAAATGGGCCATATTACACCGCTCTATAATCACTGCATTGGCTTCCTGTGTCTCAAAGGATTGAGTTTAAATCATGTTACTGCTCTACAAATCACTGAATGGTCTTGGGCCAAAATACATGTCATACATACAGCTGATGGGTGGGTATGAAGCATGCAGACCCCTCAGGTTTTCATGGACAGGTCTACGCAATCTTCCCTAAGGTAGGAACCAAGCGGTGTGAAACTGCATTCAGCTTCTATGGTCCTCACCTGTGGAACAAACTCCCTCAACACCTGAGATGTGCACAAACAGTCAGCTCATTTAAATCAGGGCTCATAACATTATTGTTTACTGTAGCTTTCCTTTAATGTCTAAGTCTGGAACACTATCTGTACTGTCACAAAGAGAAATAAAGAGAGCTAAATGCTCATGCAAGCTTCCCATTTTGTGAAGCCCAAAATTTGAGACCTCGCGGCTTTGGTCGAACTTGCCACACCAATAGGTGGAGTCTAGAGTCCAGGGTTCAAAATCCCGTCGACAACCAAGAAGAGCTTGTATTTTTTTTACCACGAGTGTTGTAATGGCCACTTTAGATGAAAAACTTGTTGAGGAAGTCCACCGCTACACCCGCCTCTATAATAAAGCCATGACAGAGTACTAAGACGGTTTCCACTGTGCAAATTCATGGCGTGAGATAGCAAAGACGCTAGGGCGGGAAGAGCATTTGGTTCGCCAAAGTACTAGGATCTCATTCTTCTTTGTCGACCCCGGGGGCAGGACAGGCCTGTGTACAGATTTGTACTACCCTCTTGTGGTGGCCAAGAGCATTACAGAGCTCGGAAGAATGGTCATGGAAGTATACAGGAAGCAGGGCACGCGGCACACCGCACATGCAAGCTGCGAGCCGCAGAAGCTTGCACGGGCCTTTAAATGGAGCAGAAGGAAAAAAACTGTCTGCTGAAGTTGTGGACTTTAAATTGTCTATGATAATATTCATTACATTTCTGTTAAATACTATGAATTGCCTTGTCTTAGAACAGTGCTAGACAAATAAACTTGCCTTGCCTTTAAGATTCAATATATATTGTGAACATGAAAACATGTCAGTGCTTCACTTCTTACTGAACTTAAATCCAGGGAGCAAGCCTGAGCTTTCAGCACCTGAAGGCATGCATATATGTATTTGTAGAATAGCAAAAGAGTTTGAAATTTATTCAAGAAAAAAAACATAAAATTATGTAGAAATAGCTCTTATGTACAGTTGTGATAACAGCAAAGGATTTTTCTTCAGATCTTTTACATACTGTCTGGATTTTGGGAGACAAAGACTGTCTTCTTTGGACAGTTTGTTAAAACACTCTGTTCTGAATTGTCTCTCGTGGAAAACCACTCATGGCAGTAAGAGATGCCCAGGGCAGAGGCTTCAGCTATGCCCCTAGTCTCATACTCATGCACAAGGTTCCCTTCCATGTCTATATAACACGCAATGGGTTATCAATTGACTTCTATGTAAATGTGCTTGCATCGGCAGGAGACGATCAGAGCAGAGGCTCCAGCCGTCCATTCACGCCAATAATAACCAGGTCACAGCTCAATGGCAAACTGTGAGCTACAATCTCATTGGAGAATCAAGGATGCTCTGCCCACACGTGTTTCCCTCACTATTTTAAGGATTTCCCAAAACAAACCGATACAACCATATCATGCATATGCGCACCGCGCGCCGTACCCAGAAACACAATTGGTACCCCGCATAAATAAAACTTAAAGCGATTGTTTGAAGCAGAAGTTTCCAGTGGAAATTGTAACTTTCATCATAGTTTTCAGCTGATACGTCTTAATGTGCGTTATTCTTATGCCAGTAGCAATTTTACAGCAAGATGGACATATGGGGACTACAGGAGTTACAGAAGCGAGAGCGCAAGTCTCATTAATTGGACGAATAGACTGTGTTTTCCTTGTTCTTATTACTGTGTTATTCTCTGATATCCAGTCTGAATCGTATGGATCAGTGGGTGTGTTGAGGAGGACCAAAAATTATAACCATCACTCATTCCTCCCCTCCCCGCCTTATCCATCCTATTGTTTCTGCTGGGTCCAATACGAGGAATGGCAGCCTCCTGAAATCCAAACTCCTGGCTTCATCATGCCTCACTGAGGGTTGCGGCTTGCTTTGAACACACCTTCACTCTGCAACACAGAGCCAGTGTGAGCCACTATTTGCAGACTGAGGCAGGAATCGACACTAAACTAATGAAGCATCTGAGGTGTAGGGCTTCTCAAACTGCTCTTATGCCTGACAAAAACTCAGAGACTCTGTGGTACCCTATTACTTTCTCACTCTGACACAACACCAACCCTTCGGCAGCCACTGCCCTGCACTTTTTCACGACGTCATAGCTGTGCCACACATGACTAAAGGTTTTCTTAACCCTGATGAAAAGCCTTACCGGGAAATGAACTACATTGCAATGTAGGCACTCGTGCCCTCCATTTTGTTTTATAGTTCTAATGTGCCTGAGTCAGAAGGGAGGAGGGGAGAGAAAAATACCCTCTCCTTGAATTTTCCTCCTGGTTTTTGACGATATAGCTTGTCAGAAGGTCTTGTATAAGGATTTGTTGCCTCCATCTTGATAGCACCTTCTAAAGCAACTGTGCTTTGACAAAGGTCCCTAAGGGTCTATGGAGGCGGGGTTAAGAGGGTCTGTTCCAGGTCCCCATGGGGTCTGCATATTGAGTTCCAGGCTGTTTGGTCTATTTTTGCAACCACAGCAAGGTGGGAAATGGCGAACATTGAAAGCCCCGCCCTTCGAAAAGTATGGCTCCGATCAGGACCAACCTAACACATATCCGCTTGTCCAGCACCCCCTACAACATACTGAAAGATTTATGGCACCTTTAGAAAGAGATCTCCTCCAGAATGGCCGTGTGACGGACCGAGCGGTCCCCCAAGTGTGGGATTGGCAGCCGGACAGTTGACGGAGGACAAGTAGGCAGCAGAGGTAAAATCAACCAGTATTTTATTAACCTGGTACACGAACAAAAAAGGTGGCAGGGACCACAACAAAAAAAACAATGCAAAGCAAAGCAAAGCAAAGCAAAGCAAAGCAAAGCAAAGCAAAGCAAAGCAAAGCGTGACTCGTCTCTCCGGTATACAGCCAAGTAACCAACACAGCCTCACTGCAAGCATGTGTGTCTCCTCTCTCTCTCTCAGGTAGACTGAGGTCTCCCTCATATAGGGCTACCTGTTCCCTGGATTGGACTCAACCAATCCAGAGAACAGGTAACCTCCTCCAAAAACCTATTTACAATCTTAATAAATCATACTAAGAAGAAATAAACCCAATAACAGGGACCAAACAACCATATATAACCATGAGACCACCACCAAATTAACATAATCCTTTATACTAACCCGAAACACACCAAACACCCCTCCACCGTGCACAGTGTACCAAACCCTAGCTCTGGGGTGGAGTTAAAACCCCGGCACCGGCAGCGGGCGCGCTTCCGCCTGGGAGCCACAGAGCTGGAGCCGGTGGTGAGTATTGTGTGTTTGGTGTAGTGTACTGGTGGCTGACGTGAAAAACTACAGGTGAATGTATGTGAAAATGAGACCGGGTTGCGGGTACCTCGCTACCCGGTGGCAATGGTGTCGAGGTCGGTTATGGGGAAATGAAACGATCGGTAAGTGACTACGTGACTGTGGCTGCAGCGGAGCCGCATGCTCGACCACGCCAGAGCGCGCGGTGCGCTCCGGCACGCCAGAGCGCGTGGTGCGCTCTGGCGTCGGCACGTGACCAAACTCCACCGCAGCCACCACCAAAGTGCACAAGCATTACCCCACTACCCCTTCACACTTGAAATAAATGAACACAGATCACAAACACTACTGTGCCCCGGTGTATTGTGCATCTGTGCCCGTGCACCGAGAGGGAACCGAGTCCGGTCCCTCTCTCTCCCCTCCCCCGCTTGCGCAGCCCAGCGCAGCGGTGAGAAGGGGGGGGGTCACCTTCTCACATTTCCCTCCCCTTCTGGAGTCTCGCCAACTGGGTGGCGAGACAAAAAGTCGGCGACAGTGTTGTCCTTGCCAGCCCGGTACTGCACCGTGAAACGGTAGGGCTGCAGAGCCAAGAACCAGCGGGTGATACGGGCGTTCGAGTCCTTCATTTGTCCCAGCCACTGCAGGCTCCGATGGTCAGTCTCAAGCACAAAGTCCCTACCTAGCAGGTAGTACTTGAAAGTGTCCAGCGCCCACTTCACCGCTAGGCACTCTAGCTCTGTCACGGCGTATCTGGTCTCCCTAGGGAACAGCTTACGGCTGATGTAGGCCACAGGCTTCCGCTGCTCCCCATGCCCCTGGAGTAGCACCGCCCCAAGACCTACACCAGACGCATCAGTCTGCACCGTAAAGGGCTGTGAGAAGTCGGGGCTCTGGAGCACTGGGTCATGACAAAGGGCTGCCTTTAGATCCCTGAAGGCTTGCTCCTGCTCCGGCCCCCATGGAATCCGGGTGGTGGCAGACTTCCTCGTCAGGTCCGACAAGGGTGTTGCCCGCCGGGCAAATTCTGGTACAAACCGGCGATACCAGCCGACCAAGCCCAAGAATGAACGCACGTCCTTCTGGGTTTGGGGCCTTGGACAATCCCGTATCGCCTGGAGCTTGTCAGCTTGTGGTCGGATAACCCCTCGGCCAATAATATGGCCCAGGTACTGCACCTCCTCCTGGGCTAAGGCGCACTTCAGTGGGTGGATGGTAAGTCCGGCCTTCTGAATGCGTCTGAGCACATCCTTGAGGTGGCGCAGATGATCCTCCCAGGTTGCACTGTACACCACAATGTCATCCAGGTACGCTGCCGCGTACGAATCCGTACCTGCAAGCACACAGTCCATTAGTCGTTGGAATGTGGCCGGGGCTCCTTGCAGTCCAAATGGCATCACCACAAACTGGAACAGACCCTGTGGTGTGCGGAACGCTGTGCAAGGTCTGGCTTCCTTGGCTAAGGGCACCTGCCAGTAACCCTTGCACAGGTCCAAGGTGGTGATAAATTTCGCCTTCCCCAAGCGCTCAATTAAATCCTCCAATCGAGGCATGGGGTAGGCGTCAAAGCGGGACTGGGCGTTAACCCGCCGAAAGTCTATGCAGAAGCGCATAGTTCCGTCCTTTTTTGGAACTAGCACTACTGGATTACTCCACTCACTGGAGGACCTCTCAATCACGCCCAGAGCTAGCATCTCCTCCACCTCAGTCCTGAGGTGTGGCAAGAGACGCTCTGGGACACGATACATCCTCTGACGCACTGGTGTAGTGTCTGTCAGAGGGATGGGGTGCTCTACGAGGGTGGTGTAGCCTGGCCTTTCCTGAAACAGGCCAGCCGGAATAATCCTCGTCAGCTCCTCCTGCTGGCGGGTGGACAGATGGGAGAAGTCCAGGGTTGCAGACTGCTGGCCGGTGGGGAAGAACTGCTCCGGAGTCTCTTCCTCCTCCGCCACAGCCTGCACCCGGAGCTGCAGACTAGGCTCCCTTTCATGCCATTCCTTCAATAAATTAACATGAAAGACCTGTGTGGGCTTCCTTTTACCAGGGCGATTGACCTCATAGGTCACAGGACCCATCTTCCGCACCACCTCATACGGCCCCTGCCACTTGGCCAGTAGCTTGTGTTCTGAGGTGGGCAGAAGCAGCAGAACCTTCTGGCCCGGCTGAAGATGACGTTGCCGGGCAGCCTTGTCATACCAAGTCTTCTGCTGGGTCTGGGCCTGCTCCATGTTAACCTGCACCATCTCAGCCATCTCCTCCATCTTGTCCCTCATTTGAAGGACATGGGCCAAGATGCTGCGGGTTTCTGGGGTAGATGGTCCTTCCCAGGTCTCATCTGGCCCACTCATTGTCAAATTTTTCTCAATAGTGCCAGCCAGTTTAGCCTGCCTCCGCTGTCTCCTAGTTTTCCTTGCCCTTACTCGTGCTGGGGAAGGGATGTCCGCATCAGCAAAGGCTAATTCCCTCATGTTTTTAGCATTTGAGTCATTCTCATTTTCCTCCCGGGCCCCTGCCTTAACCTGGGCCCTTGTCCTCACCAGGTTCACTGGCCGACTCAGGCTTAGTAACTCTGGAAGTACGGCAATATCCTGCCCCACTATGACTGGGTGGCTAAGCCTCTCAACTACCCCTACCGATACCTGGTAGGTTTGGTGCTGGATCTCCAAATAGATTTCGGCTACTGGGTAGTGATGTTCATCCCCATTCACACACAACACTTTCAGCCTCCTACCCGGTATAAAGTCCCGTTTGTCCACCAGGTGGGGCTGAATCAAAGTTTGTGTGCTGCCAGAATCTAAAAGGGCAATAGTCTTCCTCCCATTTACCCCTACCGGCATCGTTTGTAGCCGCCCCATAAAACCTGCACAACCCTCCCCTGGTCTCGGGATGCAGCTATGGGTGGAGTATTTGCGCTTCCTGCTTGGGCACTCTGGCTTGATGTGACCCTCCTGTTTGCACAGGTAACAGACAACAGGGCCCTTTGGTCTCTGTTCCGGGTCACTTCTGGGCTTGGCTGGGGCAAATGTACGGGCTGGCATCTCTCTGGGCTCGGCCCCCCTTAGACCACCCCCATAACCAAAGCCCTCAGGCCTACCCCGTGCAGCTGCATGCCGTGTGTGAGTCTCCCGGCGGAAGTTCCTGCCCTCCCGTCGAGCCGACAGGAAGGTCTCCACCAGCTCTGCTGCCCCCTGGCCATCCTGAGGATTGCGCTCCTTCACCCAGACTTGAATGTCTGGGGCCAGGGTGCAGAGGAACTGCTCCATTATGAGCACCTCAGAGACCTCTTCAACTGTCTTACTTGACGGCCTAATCCATTTCTGGAACAGGTCTCGGAGGCGGGTGTACAGCTCACGGGGGGTCTCTCCTGCTCGAATATCCGGCTCCCGGAAGCGTCTCCGGTACACTTCCCCGTTGATCTCATATTTTAGGAGTATAGACTCTTTCACAGAGTCGTAGTCCATGGCCTGGTCCATGTCCATGGACACATAGGCGCTGCGTGCCTTCCCAGTGAGGTAGGGCACCAGGAGCACAGCCCAGTCCTCCCTAGGCCAGCGGTATGCTGTGGCCAGCCGCTCAAAGGTGGTGAGGTAGTGCTCGATGTCATCCCCGTCTTCCAGCCTAGGAATGGCGCCTCTGGACCACGCCATTGGTGTGGCCACCGATGTTGCTGGAACTACAGGAGGTGGAGGCCCCGGAGCTGCAGGCGCTGGAGCTGGAGCTGGAGGCGCCTCACCCCGTGGTGGACTCTGGGGTGGTGTAGGTGATGATCTGCGCCCAGCATCCACGTCCTCCCTCAGCTGGTTCAGCTGCAACTGGACACTCCTCCAGCGCCGCTCCTGCTTTGAGGACTCCCTTTCCTGTGCCTCCAGACTCCTCTCCAGGAGATGACGCAGGACACCCAACTCTGACTGCTCCGGCTGGGCTGCTGCACCACGTGGAGGCTGCAGCTCCCTGTCCTGGAACTCCTCCTCCGACCTGTCACCCAGGTATTCCCTTGTCAACCTCTGCCTCTCCATCCTTAGCCAGGTGTGGCCACGGCTCACCCTGCCCCTGCAGCTCACACCTCGTCTTCCCCGTCTCCTGTCCAGCTTCCAGGAGGCGAAAAAAATCCCACCACTGCCACCAAATGTGATGGACCGAGCGGTCCCCCAAGTGTGGGATTGGCAGCCGGACAGTTGACGGAGGACAAGTAGGCAGCAGAGGTAAAATCAACCAGTATTTTATTAACCTGGTACACGAACAAAAAAGGTGGCAGGGACCACAACAAAAAAAACAATGCAAAGCAAAGCAAAGCAAAGCAAAGCAAAGCAAAGCAAAGCAAAGCGTGACTCGTCTCTCCGGTATACAGCCAAGTAACCAACACAGCCTCACTGCAAGCATGTGTGTCTCCTCTCTCTCTCTCAGGTAGACTGAGGTCTCCCTCATATAGGGCTACCTGTTCCCTGGATTGGACTCAACCAATCCAGAGAACAGGTAACCTCCTCCAAAAACCTATTTACAATCTTAATAAATCATACTAAGAAGAAATAAACCCAATAACAGGGACCAAACAACCATATATAACCATGAGACCACCACCAAATTAACATAATCCTTTATACTAACCCGAAACACACCAAACACCCCTCCACCGTGCACAGTGTACCAAACCCTAGCTCTGGGGTGGAGTTAAAACCCCGGCACCGGCAGCGGGCGCGCTTCCGCCTGGGAGCCACAGAGCTGGAGCCGGTGGTGAGTATTGTGTGTTTGGTGTAGTGTACTGGTGGCTGACGTGAAAAACTACAGGTGAATGTATGTGAAAATGAGACCGGGTTGCGGGTACCTCGCTACCCGGTGGCAATGGTGTCGAGGTCGGTTATGGGGAAATGAAACGATCGGTAAGTGACTACGTGACTGTGGCTGCAGCGGAGCCGCATGCTCGACCACGCCAGAGCGCGCGGTGCGCTCCGGCACGCCAGAGCGCGCGGTGCGCTCTGGCGTCGGCACGTGACCAAACTCCACCGCAGCCACCACCAAAGTGCACAAGCATTACCCCACTACCCCTTCACACTTGAAATAAATGAACACAGATCACAAACACTACTGTGCCCCGGTGTATTGTGCATCTGTGCCCGTGCACCGAGAGGGAACCGAGTCCGGTCCCTCTCTCTCCCCTCCCCCGCTTGCGCAGCCCAGCGCAGCGGTGAGAAGGGGGGGGGTCACCTTCTCACAGGCCGCCAGAATCTGATGGTCTAGTTGGCTCTTGCTATTACATCGCCTAATTTCTGAACCAGGCCCTTAAATGTTATTTTTTGATATCTCCTCAACACTTTGAGCTAAGAGGCTGAGATTTGACAACGTTCATTAGGTCATGAGCATCAGAGCAACAGATTCAGACTCTTACTACCTCTGTAAGTGTCTGAGATGGCCACACACAATTGAATGACGGACCAAGGGTGACATGATGACACCCCTCCAGCAGATGCCGCCCCAGGCGACTTCTGTTATTGCCTATGCCAAGAACCAGTCCTGTAGACTTTTTGCCCTATGAGGATGACATCTTAGAATGTTTATAGGGAGGTCAGAGGCAGTACAAGCAGGCCCCAAAATCTATACCAAGCTTCCAAGGTTCCTGGTCAGAATTTCTTCTTCTCATCAATCTTTCAATCTTCTCATGAGAGCTCAAAGATTCTCATCTACCAAGTCAGTATTCAAAGAAATATGTGCAATCATGACATATATGTTTTTTAAATGAGAAAGGTGGGTATAAGGGTGCTTCCATATTGGGATGCTGCCTCTCCCCCTCTGAAGCTTCTCTCTCTCTGTCTCACTCTCTGTCAGACGGAGAGCAAGATATTAATAATTATTATAATGATCATAATCAATAATAAATAATTTAATTTAACTAAAGGTTCTATATTTATTCATCTCATCTCAGATCCTTTAATGCTAATTGTTTACTCTCTTCATGCCACCTTTTTTAATGCTGCTGGAAATGTAAATTTCCCTGAGGGAGTCATCGCAAAGGGATCATGAAGACCAAACTGTAACCGAAAGTCAGAACTTACATAACAACCAGAGCATCCTAGCAGCCACCAGCAACTCATGAGCTGGCAAGTGATTATGAGCGTGACCAGACGTGCCCGATTTGCTCATCCTGTTCCTGGTTAAAGCTGTCCCAGAAAATATTCCCAGTTCAATGGGAGAGAAAAAAAGTTGCACAGGGCGCAGGAAGAGAGACAGAGAGGGGTGGTAGCATAGAGATTAGAGCTGTAAAACTCGGATCCTTTTAAGGATTCGGATCCCTCTGAGTCACTCACTGAACTGATCCGGATCTGCGAGTCACTTGAGTCACTTGAGTCAGTATTACTAAATAGAAAGTAACGTGCCTTATGATCGGAATGAATCACTTTTAAATAAAACTAAGGTTAAAAACAAGAGAAATGTTGATTTAAACACACCAAAAATAATACAAAACTTAAACATAGGCATAACAGCAAAATCGCAAAATGCAACGGAGAATAAGAATAAATAAGTAAACAAACTATTACTAATTATTAATGTTCCCGGATCACCACCAAATGTAATTATCAGTGCATTGCCCTAACACTACATTGTCTGAAAATTGCTTCCAAATCATGTAGTAGGCTACTTTCCCTGCGTTTCGAGCACAGACAAAAACATTAACATCACATGATTTCTTCCGTGGATAAAATAAAATCTTTCGTGGATAGGCACATATAAAACGAATTTATTGAACTCATGTGCGTGCATGCGCTACGCCTGGTGTGACTCTGGATCCCCTCTCCTTACAGATCCGGGTGTGTTTAACCGGTGGATCCACTCATTACTGTCGGTTACGGTTAGGGACTCAGGATTCGCCGGATCCGCACGGATCCGGGTTAATGTCGGTTAGCGGATCAGGACTCAGGATTCGCCGGATCCGCACGGATCCGGGTTAGTGTCGGTTAGCGGATCAGGACTCAGGATTCGCCGGATCCGCACGGATCCGGGTTAGTGTCGGTTAGCGGATCAGGACTCAGGATTCGCCGGATCCGCACGGATCCGGGTTAGTGTCGGTTAGCGGATCAGGACTCAGGATTCGCCGGATCCGCACGGATCCGGGTTAGTGTCGGTTAGCGGATCAGGACTCAGGATTCGACGGATCCGCACGGATCCGGGTTAGTGTTGGTTAGCGGTTTAGGACTCAGGTCTCGCCGGATCCGTATTAATGCACCGGGATCTGTTACAGACCCGGGTGTGTTTAACCAGTGGATCCACTCATTACTGTCAGTTAGGACCCGACGGATCCGGTTCAATGGAGACCTCGGATTCATGATTCATGAGTCATTTAAAGGATCCGGGTGATTAACCCGGATGAGTCCTGAACCGCCCAGCACTAATAGAGATAGAAAAAAACACAAGCGTGGACATACCCCCACTCATCATGGCTCAAAACTCAAACTGATGTCCGTTCTGGTCCAGGCACTGCTGACAATGCGAGTATTAGTATTTGCATGCATTCACTTTCATGGGCTGCTATGGGCTCATAGCATCGACTTTAGATGCAAATTTGAAAACAGGTGGTGACAAAACAAAGTCATGTTTATAAATTCTATTACATTAAATGCATTCTAAAAGACACTTACTTTACAATAATTTAAAATCTGCATACATTTTTTGGGAAACCCTAGAGACTACCTGAAGCAATGTCATCCATTTGTTTCAATGGTAACCCATGAAACACTGAATGGCACAGGGCATTCAGATGTAAACAGAGTCTGTTGAAATCCAATTTATCCATTGTTATCGTTGTTGTTGTTGTCAATTCATATGCTTTTACTTAGATATTTAGCTAGGCATTTCAAATCTTGGTCTTGTTTAACGTGTCAGTGGATATGTTCTCAGAACAAAGCCATTTTTGACAGAGGTGGGCTCGTTCTCCATGTATTTACATTGACTAACGAGTACAGGCTCACCTACGTAAGATGGCGGCGGCACCGGCCGTTTGCCGGTGCCAATGCCATGTCTACTCTCGTGTTTTTTCTATCTCTATGGGTTGTAGCGATCCAGTTCGGAGCAGTAGCAATTTCGTTTGAAAAACTACAAAAATGGTGCATTAATTGTCTAGAGATACTTCAGTGATGTGTTTGTACCATGGATGTATAATAAGAACTGGATAGGGCGTCGCCCCTCTGCCAGCCAGCCGATTTTTCCCAGTGGCCAACCATGGCATTGCAACAGAAATCCCATTGGGCCCAAAAAGCATTTTCCCCAGAGACGGCAATAGTAAAAGAGACGGCTGTGAAACTGTTGACAGGACGTCCTCAGCTGCAGACATAGATCATTACTGATCTTTCTATTGCATATTTTTAATTCATGGACTTTTCATTCATCAAAATTTTTTTGAATGGGAGAAAAGTCACTAAAAGGTTTCATGCACAGTGTGACGTCACAGCAGTTCCCATGCACTCTCAAAGCGCATGCGTGTCGTCTCGCCGCGCTTTCTCCCCGTGCTTCTCCCGAACGCGGATTGGTTCATGGTCCCGTGTTGCCTGATGGGAGTGACTCTACAGTTATTATTTTAGTTATTACTATACATCCATGGTTTGTACTGAGAAATGTTGAGCTATTGTAGCTCGCGGCGTGACGTTGAGCCGTGACCCAAGCTGGAGCATCTGCTCAGGGCGTCTCATGTCGATGCTAGCGGGAACGTTGGGCGACAGTGTGAGACGTTTAGCGGAATGGCTTGACTGTCTGCCCTGGGCGTCTCTTACTGCCACGAGTGGTTTCCATAGCATCAACAGTGTACAAAACAAACATAAACACAACTCAGAAATTAACTGAGAATGACTCTTGATTTTCAAGGTTGCATTAAGGCTACATATTTCTATTTTAATCTGAAATAAACAAAATAGAAAAGCAGTTCATTATTCATTGATACATTATTTATGCAGTATGGAGTTTCATTCTCGCAGTCTTTGCAGTAAAGGTGCTGTTGGGTTCTTTTCCTGGTTGCTCAAAGACAGGCTGGAGAACTTGTCTGGTATCAATCAGTGTTTATTAGGGTCGCAGGTAAAGCAATGCAACACTGGGCTCAGAGACACAGAGTTCTTGCAGGATCTCAGTCTGAGTGAGCCCTGATGAGTGGATACAGTTCATCTTTATCTTGTTGGCCTGGTAAGCACCCCATACAGCAAGATGTCAATGGTGCAAGCACTATTCACATTTTTTTTTTAAATGTATGTCGTGTTTACATGTTGACTGACATGGCAGTAGATAGTTGAGGGAGACACTTGGATAACGGCTGATACATGCCAGTTCATGTTAGATCATAATGTGAACATCTCAAAGAGTTCTGACAGCTCATGATGCTGAGAGTTAAGGTCATTGTCAAAGGCCTCTTCTAAAAGGTCATAGTGTCTTTAGAGGGCTAAAATGTTCTTTTCGATAGTGTAATTTAAATGGCAGATAGTCGTTTGGTGTACGTGTCACCATCTCCAGTGATCCTGTCAAATGGGAGTCAACAGGGAGTCTTTCTTACAGCAAAGACTTTAATTACTCTTCATGTCATTAAAATTTTAATTGGTTTTCCTGTGGAAAAAGGCAAATTTAAACCAAACTCAAATCATGAACTTAATGGAGGCAAATACTAACAATGAATGTTCCTCAGTCTGGGGTTCCACAGAGGATTATTGCAGTTTAGTCCATAATAAACAGGTTTGTTGGCATATAGGACTAAGAAAACCAGAAAGTATTGAACTTTTATTATATTATTATTACAGAAATTCTTAAAAACATATCCCACATATTACATATGACATATTGCATCATGTCACAATGGGATACAGGATGGGGGAGGGCAGGGGGACTGCTTCCTTGAGTCAGATGAGAGAAACAAGGAATCAGCCATACAGCTTTGATTTGCACAGAAGGAGTTTAAGGGGAGTGTCATCACAGATAAATTATCTCCTCTGTGCCGAGCATGAGCACAGAGCTGGTGCAGCTCTGTAGGTGCAGGTAATCAGTGTGTGATGGAGGCTGAAGAGCTCTGCTATCCCCTCCTCAAGAACTCCTCCTGCCGGGCACTGCTGCGGCCCCACTCAGAGGCAGCACTCCTCTATGCACTGTTGTCCTGTGTCGCAGAGCTCACTGTGGGCCTCAACCTGCTGGTGATTGTGTCCATCTCACACTTCAGACAACTTCACAGCCCCACCAACCTGCTGCTGCTCTCACTGGCCGTGGCCGACCTGCTGGTGGGTCTCCTGGTGATGCCAGTAGCGACTGTGCACATCACACAGGAGTGCTGGCTGCTAGGTGATGTCATGTGCGTCCTGTTCCTCATCTTGAACTTCATCGTCACCTCAGCCTCTGTAGGCAACATGGTGCTCATATCTATTGACCGCTACATTTCCATTTGTCACCCTCTGCAGTACCCCAGCAAAGTCACCAGTGGCAGGGTAGAGGTGTGTGTGTGTCTGTGCTGGGCCTGCTCCATCCTCTACAACGGGCTCATTTTGAAGGAGCACCTCAGGCAGCCAGGCAGACACAACTCTTGCTACGGAGAGTGTTTGTTAGTGATTGATTACGTTTCTGGTAACATAGACCTTGTGATCACCTTTTTTGGCCCCTGCTCAGTCATCATCATCCTGTACGGCAGGGTGTTTGTGGTTGCTGTGTCCCAAGCCCAGGCCATGCGGTCTCATGTCATCCCAGCAGCAGGCAGTGTGGTTAAAATCAGTGCAAAGAAATCTGAGAAGAAAGCTGCTAAGACTCTGGGGGTTGTCATTCTAGTGTTTTTGATGACTTTCTGTCCGTATTACTGCCTCTCTCTGGCAGGACAGGACACTTCAAACAAGGCATCATCTTTTGTCATCGGGTCCTGGCTTCTGTTCTTCAACTCCTGCCTGAACCCGCTGATTTATGCATTCTTCTACCCATGGTTTAGAAAAGCCATCAAACTTATTGTCACCCTGAAGATACTGGAGCATGACTCCTCTCAGTCAAACATACTTTAGAAAGAACTTTAGAAATCTGCATGATGTAAAAGATGTGAAGCACCTTGTGTGTGTGCATATGTTGATATCTTGATATATTTCTATATTTCATAAATCCACTTTTAATCTATTATCAGACAAAAGTTTTCAAGTTGTAATCACTCAGCAGTTATGTACACCAGAGGCTGTATGAACTGACTGATGAATGAACTGTAATGTTAATGCAATTTGGTAGCCACAGTTTGTCTTCTATTGTTGTAAAAGAAAAATGTTTTCTTTTGATTGTTCAAAAATGGACATAATATGTCCCCAAAGGCTTAACGAAATAATGATGGAATACTTTCCCCAATTTCCTAATATTTTACAATGCTAACAGTCACTGGTTGAAGTTGAAAATAATCACTGCAATACATAATGACAACAAATGCAATTTACTGTTTTTATTTTTCATAACAGAGAAAACCTCTTGTAATATTTGAAGATAGAAGGCACACTTTTAACTCCAACTGTGTTGTCAGACCTGTTTGTTTACATCAGTTCAGATTGTTTTACACATAAAAGAACAAAACATGTCTGAAGTAGGGTGGTGATGTGTTTCATCATTGCCAGTTATTAATTTAATCTCAGGTTCATAAAGATAATGATAAATTATTAACTGAATCAATCAGTGGGTGTATTGAACTGCATCGCACCCCTTCCACTTTTCTCTCTTGCATGGCATGTTCCTCAACTCTTTAACTTAGTGTACAGTTGTATGACATCTGGAAGAAACACAACAAAAGGACAATGTCAAGCAAGCATGCTTACATTATAAAACTGTGAATTTAACTATATATGATGAAAACGACACATAAACAATCATATGTAATGGCAGACACAGAGCCTGTTTACACACGTCCAAGAACAGTGTGCTGCAACTACAGAATCATACATGGACTAAATAACAGGACTTTAATGTTAACCTGTTGAAGAACTAAAGATCTTGGATGTGTGCAAAGATGAATAATGAATGAATACCAGGGATTTCATGGGGCCAAAACTCATCACAGGCGGGACACCGTGGCTCTGTTCTTTCTATGTGTGATGTGTATTTTTATGCCACAATGTAGTATTCTCACAGATTTGAATATATCAGATTAATATTGTCAAAAAGCTTGTTTAGAAAAACATATTCACACATATATAATATATCAACCGGAGCTATGACAAAACAAAACAAAAAGAAGAAACTAACAACTTGAAATAAAATAGAAACTGCAAGAAGCTATTGTGTTTTGTCTGTAGCACTGCATCAAATGGTTATACTAAAAAGTGAAATTGCTAGAAAGCATTTCTGGTTGACTTGCTTCTTCATGTTATGATTATTTTACTCCTTCGGCCAGACCTGGGCATTTTATGGCCATGAGCCACATCCAGCTCTTCAAGTGTCCCTCTCTGGCTCACATAGGGTCTGTTCTGAAATAGAATTATTGATAGTGGCATTGATGTTGCACAGATTAAAGGGTTTCTGTCTAAATAAACCATGGAAAAGTTTGTTGATGCATTTATTCTAAGGAATGCAGAATGTTACTGCCAGAGTCCAGAACAAAAGCAAGAAAATGGGCCATATTACACCGCTCTATAATCACTGCATTGGCTTCCTGTGTCTCAAAGGATTGAGTTTAAATCATGTTACTGCTCTACAAATCACTGAATGGTCTTGGGCCAAAATACATGTCATGCATATAGCTGATGGGTGGGTATGAAGCATGCAGACCCCTCAGGTTTTCATGGACAGGTCTACGCAATCTTCCCTATGGTAGGAACCAAGCGGTGTGAAACTGCATTCAGCTTCTATGGTCCTCACCTGTGGAACAAACTCCCTCAACACCTGAGATGTGCACAAACAGTCAGCTCATTTAAATCAGGGCTCATAACATTATTGTTTACGTAGCTTTCCTTTAATGTCTAAGTCTGGAACACTATCTGTACTGTCACAAAGAGAAATAAAGAGAGCTAAATGCTCATGCAAGCTTCCCATTTTGTGAAGCCCAAAATTTGAGACCTCGCGGCTTTGGTCGAACTTGCCACACCAATAGGTGGAGTCTAGAGTCCAGGGTTCAAAATCCCATCGACAACCAAGAAGAGCTTGTATTTTTTTTACCACGAGTGTTGTAATGGCCACTTTAGATGAAAAACTTGTTGAGGAAGTCCACCGCTACACCCGCCTCTATAATAAAGCCATGACAGAGTACTAAGACGGTTTCCACTGTGCAAATTCATGGCGTGAGATAGCAAAGACGCTAGGGCGGGAAGAGCATTTGGTTCGCCAAAGTACTAGGATCTCATTCTTCTTTGTCGACCCCGGGGGCAGGACAGGCCTGTGTACAGATTTGTACTACCCTCTTGTGGTGGCCAAGAGCATTACAGAGCTCGGAAGAATGGTCATGGAAGTATACAGGAAGCAGGGCACGCGGCACACCGCACATGCAAGCTGCGAGCCGCAGAAGCTTGCACGGGCCTTTAAATGGAGCAGAAGGAAAAAAACTGTCTGCTGAAGTTGTGGACTTTAAATTGTCTATGATAATATTCATTACATTTCTGTTAAATACTATGAATTGCCTTGTCTTAGAACAGTGCTAGACAAATAAACTTGCCTTGCCTTTAAGATTCAATATATATTGTGAACATGAAAACATGTCAGTGCTTCACTTCTTACTGAAATTAAATCCGGGGAGTATACCTAAGCATTCACCACCTGAAGGTTTGTGTATCTGTAGCAAAAGAGTTTGAAATTGATTGAAGAAAAGGCACAAAAATATGAAAAAATAGCTCTCATGTACAGTTGTAACAACAGCGAAGGATTTTTCTTCAGATCTTTTACATACTGTCTGGATTTTTGGCAACAAAAACTTTGAATTGTCTTCTTTGGAAAAGCACCTGTGATGAATAATGGCAGTGAACAGTTCAAAGAGTTCTGTCAGCTCATGATGCTGAGATTTAAGGTCAGCGACTCCTAGTAACTGGTACCTCCTTTTAGGTCAGTCTTAACAATATGCATGTTATATATGGTAATTTACGTTACAGGGCAATACAGAGTTTACTTTAAGATTCAATGTATTTTGTGAACATGAAAACATGTCAGTGCTTCACTTCTTACTGAACTTAAATCCAGGGAGCAAGCCTGAGCTTTCAGCACCTGAAGGCATGCATATATGTATTTGTAGAATAGCAAAAGAGTTTGAAATTTATTCAAGAAAAAAAACATAAAATTATGTAGAAATAGCTCTTATGTACAGTTGTGATAACAGCAAAGGATTTGTCTTCAGATCTTTTACATACTGTCTGGATTTTGGTAGACAAAGACTGTCTTCTTTGGACAGTTTGTTAAAACACTCTGTTCTGAATTGTCTCTCGTGGAAAACCACTCATGGCAGTAAGAGACGCCCAGGGCAGAGGCTTCAGCTATGCCCCTAGTCTCATACTCATGCACAAGGTTCCCTTCCATGTCTATATAACACGCAATGGGTTATCAATTGACTTCTATGTAAATGTGCTTGCATCGGCAGGAGATGCTCAGAGCAGAGGCTCCAGCCGTCCATTCACGCCAATAATAACCAGGTCACAGCTCAATGGCAAACTGTGAGCTACAATCTCATTGGAGAATCAAGGATGCTCTGCCCACACGTGTTTCCCTCACTATTTTAAGGATTTCCCAAAACAAACCGATACAACCATATCATGCATATGCGCACCGCGCGCCGTACCCAGAAACACAATTGGTACCCCACATAAATAAAACTTAAAGCGATTGTTTGAAGCAGAAGTTTCCAGTGGAAATTGTAACTTTCATCATAGTTTTCAGCTGATACGTCTTAATGTGCGTTATTCTTATGCCAGTAGCAGTTTTACAGCAAGATGGACATATGGGGACTACAGGAGTTACAGAAGCGAGAGCGCAAGTCTCATTAATTGGACGAATAGACTGTGTTTTCCTTGTTCTTATTACTGTGTTATTCTCTGATATCCAGTCTGAATCGTATGGATCAGTGGGTGTGTTGAGGAGGACCAAAAATTATAACCATCACTCATTCCTCCCCTCCCCGCCTTATCCATCCTATTGTTTCTGCTGGGTCCAATACGAGGAATGGCAGCCTCCTGAAATCCAAACTCCTGGCTTCATCATGCCTCACTGAGGGTTGCGGCTTGCTTTGAACACACCTTCACTCTGCAACACAGAGCCAGTGTGAGCCACTATTTGCAGACTGAGGCAGGAATCGACACTAAACTAATGAAGCATCTGAGGTGTAGGGCTTCTCAAACTGCTCTTATGCCTGACAAAAACTCAGAGACTCTTTGGTATCCCTACAACTGTTTATTATGATAAACAGTTGTAGGGATACCCTATTACTTTTTCACTCTGACACAACACCAACCCTTCGCAGCCACTGCTCTGCACTTTTTCACGACGTCATAGCTGTGCCACACATGACTAAAGGTTTTCTTAACCCTGATGAAAAGCCTTACCGGGAAATGAACTACATTGCAATGTAGGCACTCGTGCCCTCCATTTTGTTTTATAGTTCTAATGTGCCTGAGCCGGACGGGAGGAGGGGAGAGAAAAATACCCCCTCCTTGAATTTTCCTCCTGGTTTTTGACGATATAGCTTGTCAGAAGGTCTTGTATAAGGATTTGTTGCCTCCATCTTGATAGCACCTTCTAAAGCAACTGTGCTTTGACAAAGGTCCCTAAGGGTCTATGGAGGCGGGGTTAAGAGGGTCTGTTCCAGGTCCCCATGGGGTCTGCATATTGAGTTCCAGGCTGTTTGGTCTATTTTTGCAACCACAGCAAGGTGGGAAATGGCGAACATTGAAAGCCCCGCCCTTCGAAAAGTATGGCTCCGATCAGGACCAACCTAACACATATCCGCTTGTCCAGCACCCCCTACAACATACTGAAAGATTTATGGCACCTTTAGAAAGAGATCTCCTCCAGAATGGCCGGCAGAATCTGATGGTCTAGTTGGCTCTAGCTATTACAGCGCCTAATTTCTGAACCAGGCCCTTAAATGTTATTTTTTGATATCTCCTCAACACTTTGAGCTAAGAGGCTGAGATTTGACAACGTTCATTAGAAGGTCATGAGCATCAGAGCAACAGATTCAGACTCTTACTACCTCTGTACGTGTCTGAGATGGCCACACACAATTGAATGACGGACCATGGGTGACATGATGACACCCCTCCAGCAGATGCCGCCGCAGGCGACTTCTGTTATTGCCTATGCCAAGAACCAGTCCTGTAGACTTTTTGCTCTATGAGGATGACATCTTAGAATGTTTATAGGGAGGTCAGAGGCAGTACAAGCAGGCCCCAAAATCTATACTAAGCTTCCAAGGTTCCTGGTCAGAATTTCTTCTTCTCATCAATCTTTCAATCTTCTCATGAGAGCTCAAAGATTCTCATCTACCAAGTCAGTATTCAAAGAAATATGTGCAATCATGACATATATGTTTTTTAAATGAGAAAGGTGGGTATAAGGGTGCTTCCATATTGGGATGCTGCCTCTCCCCCTCTGAAACTTCTCTCTCTCTCTGTCTCTCTCTCTGTTTCACTCTCTGTCTCTCTCTCTGTGTCACTCTCTGTCAGACGGAGAGCAAGATATTAATAATTATTATAATTATCATAATCAATAATAAATAATTTAGTCTAACCAAAGGTTCTATATTTATTCATCTCATCTCAGATCCTTTAATGCTTATTGTTTACTCTCTTCATGCCACCTTTCTTAATGCTGCTGGAAATGTAAATTTCCCTGAGGGAGTCATCGCAAAGGGATCATAAAGACCAAACTGTAACCGGAAGTCAGAACTTACATAACAACCAGAGCATCCTAGCAGCCACCAGCAACTAATGAGCTGGCAAGTGATTATGAGCGTGACCAGACGTGTCCGATTTGCTCATCCTGTTCCTGGTTAAAGCTGTCCCAGAAAATATTCCCAGTTCAATGGGAGAGAAAAAAAAGTTGCACAGGGCGCAGGAAGAGAGACAGAGAGGGGTGGTAGCATAGAGATAGAAAAAAACACAAGCGTGGACATACCCCCACTCATCATGGCTCAAAACTCAAACTGATGTCCGTTCTGGTCCAGGCACTGCTGACAATGCGAGTATTAGTATTTGCATGCATTCACTTTCATGGGCTGCTATGGGCTCATAGCATCGACTTTAGATGCCAATTTGAAAACAGGTGGTGACAAAACAAAGTCATGTTTATAAATTCTATTACATTAAATGCATTCTAAAAGACACTTACTTTACAATAATTTAAAGTCTGCATACATTTTTTGGGAAACCCTAGAGACTACCTGAAGCAATGTCATCCATTTGTTTCAATGTTAACCCATGAAGCACTGAATGGCACAGGGGGTGAGTCCTGAGCAGATGTAGAGTCTGTTGAAATCCAATTTATCCATTGTTATCGTTGTTGTTGTTGTTGTTGTTGTTGTTGTCAATTCATATGCTTTTACTTAGATATTTAGCTAGGCATTTCAAATCTTGGTCTTGTTTAACGTGTCAGTGGATATGTTCTCAGAACAAAGCCATTTTTGACGGAGGTGGGCTCGTTCTCCATGTATTTACATTGACTAACGAGTACAGGCTCACCTACGTAAGATGGCGGCGGCACCGGCCGTTTGCCGGTGCCAATGCCATGTCTACTCTCGTGTTTTTTCTATCTCTATGGGTTGTAGCGATCCAGTTCGGAGCAGTAGCAATTTCGTTTGAAAAACTACAAAAATGGCGCATTACTTATCTAGAGATACTTCAGTGATGTGTTTGTACCATGGATGTATAATAGGAACTGGATAGGGCGCCGCCCCTCTGCCGGCCAGCCGATTTTTCCCAGTGGCCAACCCTGGTATTGCAACAGAAATCCCATTGGGCCCAAAAAGCATTTTCCCCATAGACAGCAATAGTAAAACAGACGGCTGTGAAACTGTTGACAGGACGTCCTCAGCTGCAGACATAGATCATTACTGATCTTTCTATTGCATATTTTTAATTCATGGACTTTTCATTTATCCAAAATTTTCTTAATGGGAGAAAAGTCACTAAAAAGTTTCATGCACAGTGTGACGTCACAGCAGTTCCCATGCACTCTCAAAGCGCATGCGTGTCGTCTCGCCGCGCTTTCTCCCCGTGCTTCTCCCGAACGCGGATTGGTTCATGGTCCCATGTTGCCTGATGGGAGTGACTCTACAGTTACTATTTTAGTTATTTTTATACATCCATGGTTTGTACTGAGAAATGTTGAGCTATTGTTGCTCGCGGCGTGACGTTGAGCCGTGACCGAAGCTGGAGCATCTGCTCAGGGCGTCTCATGTCGATGCTAGCGGGAACGTTGGGCGACAGTGTGAGACGTTTAGCGGAATGGCTTGACTGTCTGCCCTGGGCGTCTCTTACTGCCACGAGTGGTTTCCATAGCATTAACAGTGTAAAAAAACAAACATAAACACAACTCAGAAATGAACTGAGAATGACACTTGATTTTCAAGGCTGCATTAAGGCTATATATTTCTACTTTAATCTGAAATAAACAAAATAGAAAAGCAGTTCATTATTCATTGATACATTATTTATGCAATATGGAGTTTCATTCTAGCAGTCTTTGCAGTAAAGGTGCTGTTGGGTTCTTTTCCTGGTTGCTCAAAGACAGGCGGGAGAACTTGTCTGGTATCAATCAGTGTTTATTAGGGTCGCAGGTAAAGCAATGCAACACTGGGCTCAGAGACACAGAGTTCTTGCAGGATCTCAGTCTGAGTGAGCCCTGATGAGTGGATACAGTTCATCTTTATCTTGTTGGCCTGGTAAGCACCCCATACAGCAAGATGTCAATGGTGCAAGCACTATTCACATTTTTTTTTTAAATGTATGTCGTGTTTACATGTTGACTGACATGGCAGTAGATAGTTGAGGGAGACACTTGGATAACGGCTGATACATGCCAGTTCATGTTAGATCATAATGTGAACATCTCAAAGAGTTCTGACAGCTCATGATGCTGAGAGTTAAGGTCATTGTCAAAGGCCTCTTCTAAAAGGTCATAGTGTCTTTAGAGGGCTGAAATGTTCTTTTCGATAGTGTAATTTAAATGGGAGATAGTCGTTTGGTGTACGTGTCACCATCTCCAGTGATCCTGTCAAATGGGAGTCAATAGGGAGTCTTTCTTACAGCAAAGGCTTTAATTACTCTTCATGTCATTAAAATTTTGATTGGTTTTCCTGTGGAATAAGGCAAATTTAAACCAAACTCAAATCATGAACTTAATGGAGGCAAATACTAACAATGAATGTTCCTCAGTCTGGGGTTCCACAGAGGATTCTTGCAGTTTAGTCCATAATAAACAGGTTTGTTGGCATATAGGACTAAGAAAACCAGAGGATTCTTGCAGTTTAGTCCATAATAAACAGGTTTATTGGCATACAGGTCTAAAAAAAAACAGAGGGTTCTTGCAGTTTAGTCCATAATAAACAGGTTTGTTGGCACATAGGACTAAGAAAACCAGAAAGTATTGAACTTTTATTATATTATTATTACAGAAATTCTTAAAAACATATCCCACATATTACATATGACATGTTGCATCATGTCACAATGGGATACAGGATGGGGGAGGGCAGGGGGACTGCTTCCTTGAGTCAGATGAGAGAAACAAGGAATCAGCCATACAGCTTTGATTTGCACAGAAGGAGTTTAAGGGGAGTGTCATCACAGATAAATTATCTCCTCTGTGCCGAGCATGAGCACAGAGCTGGTGCAGCTCTGTAGGTGCAGGTAATCAGTGTGTGATGGAGACTGAAGAGCTCTGCTATCCCCTCCTCAAGAACTCCTCCTGCCGGGCACTGCTGCGGCCCCACTCAGAGGCAGCACTACTCTATGCACTGTTGTCCTGTGTCGCAGAGCTCACTGTGGGCCTCAACCTGCTGGTGATTGTGTCCATCTCACACTTCAGGCAACTTCACAGCCCCACCAACCTGCTGCTGCTCTCACTGGCCGTGGCCGACCTGCTGGTGGGTCTCCTGGTGATGCCAGTAGCGACTGTGCACATCACACAGGAGTGCTGGCTGCTAGGTGATGTCATGTGCGTCCTGTTCTTCATCATGAGCTTCATCCTTACCTCAGCCTCTGTGGGCAACATGGTGCTCATATCTATTGACCGCTACATTTCCATTTGTCACCCTCTGCAGTACCCCAGCAAAGTCACCAATGGCAGGGTAGAGGTGTGTGTGTGTCTGTGCTGGGCCTGCTCCATCCTCTACAACGGGCTCATTTTAAAGGAACACCTCAGGCAGCCAGGCAGACACAACTCCTGCTATGGAGAGTGTTTGTTAGTGATTGATTACGTGTCTGGTACCATAGACCTTGTGATCACCTTTTTTGGTCCCTGCTCAGTCATCATCATCCTGTACGGCAGGGTGTTTGTGGTTGCTGTGTCCCAAGCCCAGGCCATGCGGTCTCATGTCATCCCAGCAGCAGGCAGGGTGGTCAAAATCAGTGCAAAGAAATCTGAGAAGAAAGCTGCTAGGACTCTGGGGGTTGTCATTCTAGTGTTTTTGATGACTTTCTGTCCGTATTATTACTCACCTCTGTCAGGACAGGACAACTCAAACAAAGCTTCCTCTTTTGTCATCGTGTCCTGGCTTCTGTACTTTAACTCCTGCCTGAACCCGCTGATTTATGCATTCTTCTATCCGTGGTTTAGAAAAGCCATCAAACTTATTGTCACCCTGAAGATACTGGAGCGTGACTCTTCTCGGTCAAACATACTTTAGTAAGTCACGCACATTCCAATAAATTAAATGTTTTAGTCTAAGGTCTTTGTGCATATACTGATACATCTTAACTTGTAACTCTTCCCTTCTTTTTAGACCACAGGTAAAACAAGACTGTAGTTATGTATACCAGAGGCTGTAGATGGAATTGAACTGTAACTTGCAATTTGGTAGTCAGTTTGTCTTCTTATGCAGTAAACTAAAACTGTTTTCTCTGTCTTCTAAACTGAAGATGTTTTCTTTTGATTGTTAAAACATGGATATAATGTTACCAAAAGATTAAGTAAACCGTAACAGCATAATGGCTAAATGTTCTGACATTTAAAAGTAGTCACTGCAATATGTAATGAGAACAGATGTTATTTATTATTTTCATTTTTTATGACACAGAAAACCACTCGCAACTTTTGAAAATATAAAGCACTCTTTCAGCTCAGACTGTGTTGTCAGAGCTGTTCTGTCTGCATCAGTTTAGCTTGCTTTACATATAAAGGAACAAAATGTGTCTGAAGTAGGGTGGTGATGCGTTTCATTTAAACTCGGGCTCATAAATATAATGATAAACTATCAACTGAATCAATCAGTGGGTGTATTGAACTTGATCCCATTCCTTCCACTGCTCCCCCTTGCATGGCATGTTCCTCAACTCTTTGACTAAGTGTGTGGTTGTATGACATCTGGAAGAAACACAACAAAAGGACAATGTCAAGCAAGCATGCTTACATTATAAAACTGTGAATTTAACTATATATGATGAAAACGACACATAAACAATCATATGTAATGGCAGACACGGAGCCTGTTTACACACGTCCAAGAACAATGTGCTGCAACTACAGAATCATACATGGACTAAATAACAGGACTTTAATGTTAACCTGTTGAAGAACTAAAGATCTTGGATGTGTGCAAAGATGAATAATGAATGAATACCAGGGATTTCATGGGGCCAAAACTCATCACAGGCGGGACACCGTGGCTCTGTTCTTCCTTTAAAGTATCGGGCAACACATGGGATATGTATTTTTATGCCACATGTAGCATTCTCACAGATTTGGCACTGGGAGAGAAGATCATATTATTACTGTCACAAAACTTTCAAACATATTCACCACATTTATCATGTTAACCTAAGCTACAAAAAAAACAACAAAAAACAAGAACAGCAAGTGTGACAACTTGACATGAAATTTTTCACTATTTGTAACAACACATCAAATCATTATCCTGAAAAGTGAAATTACTAGAAAGCATTTCTGGTTGACATGAGCCACATGTCCCTGTCTGACTCATAGTCATCTAAAATAGAATTATGATAGCAGCTACCTGATGCCCGCAAACAATTCAATTATTGATATTCAGTAGAATCAAGTTATTTGCTCTGCCCTCTTTTGGCCCCATGTAGCAATTAATTGCCCAACCATCTTAAGTGCATCACATAGTACAAGACGTTACTATCAAATTAAATGCAACCAGTTTTCAATCTAAACTTTGTTACCATTTTCGGGACACCAATTGTAAAATCATACAACACCATCTACTAAAAAGTAAAAGTATTATTATTTTTAACCAGTTATTTAATGAAATGAAGCAGGCAAATTTACCTGCAAAGCAATGTTGTGGCAGATGTGGCACATTTTCACCTGGTCCTCATACACCATTCGAATATATGGCTCCATCTCAATGATACATCTGGTGGACAAATTGTATTCTCCCGCTCTCTAAATGAATGAAGAAAAATTCCAAAACAAAAAAGCTCCTTGTTGGCTCCTTGTGTTAGGGTTCGTAAGTCATTTGTAAGTATTTATGTGAACTTATTTGATGACTAGTGTGGAGGCACAAAAGCCCCCCAGGGGATGTGGTAGTGCTTGCATTTGTGATAGTTTGGTTTTTACAATGACAATTGCAATCCTGTCACTATTCACTCTCACTGGTACACTAGTACCGCTCAAAAATAAATAAAAACAAACGAAAAAGCTGAAATTCAATTCAGAAATTCTGACTGAGAAACTGTGTTGTACCTCATCCAACCATTTGTCCTGTACAAGTCTGTTCAGCAGGTGCTCTGTTTCACTCTTCTTCAGCTTTTTGATCAGGGTATCGGTGACATTCAGGATGTCTGTGGAGGAGGCTGTACCATTCTCAGAGCCCACAATCAGCTCCATCTGAAGCAGAACCACTACAATCAGTCAACACAAACTTCCCGTAAGGAAGAAGAAGCCATAATTATCAATTAAATGAATATGTAAGTAGTGTGAACAAAACATTACCTATACTGTTTTTTCCCTCTGTGACATTTACTCACCACTTTCTTAAAAAGCTCCAACTCGTTCTCAGCATAGTCTGTCGACATCCTGCTCACTTCGGATTCAGCCATGTTTACCTTTAGGTGAAACTCTGTTGGTCAACGTCTCCCATCACAACATGACATGGATTTTAAACACAGCAGTTTCTCGTCGCACTTATATTTTACAGGTATTCACATTTGTTTAAAGATCTACTCATTGTGATAATAACGTGGAAATTACAAATAATATTCCTTGTTGAGTTGAGTTTGTGTCTGGCAGGCCTTTGCAGGCCAATAGAGATCTGTGACCTCCCAGGGTTTTCTCCTGCCAGTACTACTTTAATTCACAGGGGTAGTATGGGAATTGAAACAACTCACCAGGGCATAGTGCCGAAACCCGGTTTCTTCAGACATCCCTTTTCTAATCTGCATGAACAAGGGCTGCAGGTTTATGTTGATGGAGTCGATGAATTCATTTAGTTTATCAGGGGAACACTTAGCTGAAAGAAAGAACATTACATTAGACAAATCTAAGTGCATTGAACAGTAAAATGCCCAAAATGACAAAAAAGTGAAAAAAAAAGACCTGGAACCACTGTGCTTCCTTTTAAGTTTCTTTTCGATATAGATTTCTACTTCTGTCTGATTTTATATTAAATTGTTAAGCTTGTTAATCATTAATCCAAACACTAGGACACTGAGAGCATTGAAACAATTTAACATACATATATAATCACTGAAATTAGTTCTATTGAAAGTGATGGAATCATTCAGGTGGATGAAAAGTAGAATTTGTTATCTGCCCCATATTTCCTGTCTGTGGTGAAAACGTTATTGTTATTATTTGACATGCTTCTGCAAAAGACCACTTACATTTGTGGGCTTCACAACTATATCGATGGAGTTTCTTTGCCTCATGTTCATCTATGATTCCACAGACCATCATGGTCTGTAGGAATCTTTGATGACTGTCCTCCATTGGTCTAGACATATTTCTGAATGAACCTGGACACACACAGCACACAACATTTATCGGTCTTGAACTCATAATACAATTTAAGATAGATGTTTGTGTATAGCATGGGGTCGACCCTGCAATCCCGACATAACATGACCAAAACACTCAGAGATTCTGACTGAAAGGGAATGCTGTTGTGGGTACACGTGACTGTAAACCACTACGACCAAAACATTAGCAGCTTATCAAAAGTTCGAGGCGCTGCTGCGTTGTTGGATTTTCCTCTGACAACAGAGCAACCTGGCGTCATAGCAACCAGCTGTGTTATCATTAGAACACGAACATTTTATCAACAGAAAGGTCTCACCTGAGCTCGAGTGTTGCAACCTTGCGTGGAAAATGTTTCTGAAGTTAACGATGCACCAGATTAGACGTTGGTTCCTCGTTCGCGCGTATTCGCCTCGATCCCGCATCAGATTCTTCTTCTCGTCACATCCACCACCTTCCGATGTCTGACGCGTTTGTTGCACTACCGCCACCCACCGTCCGGGAGTAGAACTTCAGTGCAACGAAATACACACCCACGCTTGTGATTGCTTTCATATGAATCTCATGGTTTGTGGCTCCGGATTCAATGAAAATATTGACCGTGAAAACACATCAATGCCAAGGAAGCCTCAACAGATATTGAAATCAACTCAAGGACTCGTGGAAAACCCTGTAACATGAAGCACACAGATAAAAACAAAAGAACAAGAAAAATTGTAATAAAAATGTAAAAAAAAAAAAAAAAAAAGCAGCAGTAGTAGGTAGCAGGAGCGGTTGTGTTGACGTCCTTAATGACCTCGCCCCCAGGTGCAGAAACGTCACTTTAGCCATGCAAGAAGGTGTGCTCCTGCAGCTCCACACAGACATGTATAACTTAAAAGTCAAATGGAATTTTGTTTGAAGGCAAAAATGGGGCGTGTGGTCAGGTTTGAGGCTCTACAGTTTCTTGGCCCAAATGGGCACTCGCCAAGCAAGAAAAGTGAAATGCTAAATGGATTATTGCCATAATAAATGTAGTGTGATACGTACAGCAAGGACAATCAAACCAAATGTATTCTAAATGCTTTATTACTCTAAACAAATTAAATAAGAACATATAATACAAGGTGTCTGAGTCTTTGATTACAATATAGCCTATTATTAACATTTAAATACAGTATCCAATGTCACCAATTTATACTGCAGCATTTAACCTAATGTTCCCCAACATTATTTAATGTCATCTGAGGTTCCTCATCAACAGTTAAAAGTTCAAATGGTGTCAGACAGTGGCTTGGATGTCATTACTGGTGTTCATTGTGATCAGTATGTTTACATATAAACAAATAACTCAATTGATGTGAAAAGCATTAAGGTTCTAGTGTGATTAAACCGTTTGTACTCTGATCTCACAGTATCAACAATTTACATCATTAGCTTTTAAAACAGGTCGTTGTCTGTGTGTTTATGGTCAATTTGAGGACAAATTGCACTGGGTTTGAAGTATAGTAGATATCAACAATGCCATAAGAATCAGAGAAATTGTCATGTTTAAATTAAATTCTTAATGTTTGTGCAAGCACACACATATTTGTGTTCAAAACATTTGTTAAAGGGGGAATCCACCAAACACTGTCATCAAAAAGTTATACATCCTGAATTGAAATGCTGGAGAGAATTTCTCCACTTGTTACTCAGCCCCTACTGATGCAGAGTCTCATGTAAATATACTGATCAAAATTTCCACTGTAAAAAGCAGATATGATTTACAAATGCACTGCAGTTTCATCTCCAAGACCCTTCCTTAAAAATAAACAAAATCAAAGCCAGGACTTAACAGACACTGACATCAGCATCTTGACAATAAGTGGCAGCTACCTGCATACTGCTTGGAAAGGTGTAAGATTGGTAATACTGTCCTTAGATATCCGTAATCTCTTTAAAATGTGAACAAGCATTCGGATCAGATGTGGGTATTTCTGTTACTGAGTAACATGGCAGAAATTCTGGATAGAAACGTTGGACAAACAGCATGTGCCAAGACATTATCCACTGTGTGCTCCGTTCCAAGCAATGGGGTAGACAAAGCTCTGTCACTCATTGTTGACAACTGCTCAATCAAACTCACTGACCCCCCCCCCCCCCCCCCACACACACACACACCAGTTCCAGGCGCAGTGCTCTTCTTTTTGTTTTCTTTTCAGCTTTATTACCATGTAATCATTATCCCCGTCCTCCTCTACCTTCAAAGTGCCCATTGTTGACTCAGTGTGCTTTTCGTCGCCTCAAATGTCTTTATCCTTTTAAAATTGGCAGCAGCTGGCTGAGAAAAGCCCAAGCCTGAGGGTCAGAAGTGAGAGAGAGGCACAATGTACAGAAGACAGTAAAAAATCAATTTCGCCGATTAAAAGTGGAAGGAAGTGTGGCTGTAAAGCAGCACCACGAGGGCTGCCATTGAAACCGTCACATGAGGGTCACAAAGAGTCCAATGACTGATGAGTTGTTCCACTCTCATGATTTTTGCTTGTTGATTAAACTTGTGAGCTGTTCATGTTTAGGTCTGTACCTCATCTTCTAGTGGCTGCTGGGAAACTGTCCATGCGTGTTGATGGACTGCTGCAATTTTTCCTCTTTGGCCCTCCTACTGTGGCAAAGCTGTGAGGTAACATGCAAAAAACCTTTATTCATTTCCTCATATGTTCCTTGTTATCATGTTAACTGAAATGACATCAGCTCACACGAGTGTGTGTGTCTGTGGATCTATCTGAAATGAACAGTCAGCTCTCTCTCACACACACACACACATGCACCTATCTGAAAAGTCAAGTCACACACACACACTCAAATGTGTGTGAATCTATCTGAAACGAAAAGCCATCTCTCACACTGAAATAAATTTGGCTCTTACTCACACACACACACACACACACACACACACACACACACACACACACATTTATGAATGCATGCATATAATATTTGTACATGTACTGGTTTTCTGGCTCATTACCGTTCTCTTTTCCATGAAGCTGGTCAGGAATTCATCTATGTCTTTGCGTCCTTCCAGGAAGCTCTCAGCCGTTTCCTCCGACTCCTCCTCAGCCTGGTGAGCTGCAACTTTTAACCGAGCCTGAAGAGCACTAAGACTGCAACTCTGACGGGCAGAAAACACTCCGATGTGAGGCACAAAAATGAAAGAGAAAACAATGGATAGCTTACAAACACATTTAAGCAGGTTTGGATTGGTTTACTTTAAATAATTTAGCTTCTTTCATGTAATGAGGCAACAGTATGAGCTTGGACATTTCCCCACTTCAGCAGCACAGCATACCTCACTGAGCTCATGCTGTCTCTGCATCCTTGTCTCAAAGGCAGATTTCATCTGAGTCAGCTGTTCATACTGTCAATGGAGGAAAAACAAGCATCATGAACTGCTGCACAATAACATGAATGGATGTGTATGAAACAAAGAGACAGGGAAAGTGAGAAGGGGGGTGAGAGAGATAAGTGATAAGTATGTGACCTTGCAAAGCATTTCTTGTCTTTTCCCTTCGAGCTGTGGCTCCATCTGAAGGTTTCTCTCTACAAGTGACAGATGTGCAAACTTCTGTAATCATATCTGACTTGTCTTGATCAACACTGATGACCCACATACCAAAGAGAGACAAGTTACTTACTAGCCATGTCCACTATGCTGGTGACCAGGTCTTCTTTATCACTGGTAACCTGCTTAAGTTGTGGCAAACTCATAAAGAACTGCAGCATCACGTCCTCATTTTCAGACATGCTGGATAACTGGATCAGACTGGGAAGAGGGGGCCACACATGATTGAAGACAAAAGCAGGTGAACAGTAAAGATGAAAATGAACGCATTAATAGTGTGGGAACAAATGACGGTTTTCAAGTTTTAGAGATCATTTAAAGCAGGAACTTACTTCATATCACAGAGTTCAGGAAATGACTCTGGAATCTCTGGCATTTTGTACATATGTCCATTCAGTCCAGCCTTGAACAGACAGTGGGAGAGTAAGCAAGTCACATTCTACAATGAATTTATTGTAGATCCATATTTACAACAGATTCTTTTGAACCTAATCAATCAGATGTGTAGAAAAGTGACGCAACATGGGTCCTGGTTCCATGTCTTAAGATTATTTTATGAATGTAGCTTAACACCCTGGTAGGAACCTTACTAAATGACACCACAGCATAGGTTGCTTAACTGATGTATCTTATGTGTATAAAATGTGGGAGAAATAGAAAGGGGACACCAGTTAAAGCTGTCATTACTAAATTAATCATTTGGCTCTTCAAGGATGGAGGTTCCCATCCATGTCCATGTCTTTTTATGACATTATCTGTTGTTTCTAGGTGTACCTAGCGTAACTACAGTACCTGAGCATCACCAGTAGGAACAGGCAGTGGCAGGTCAGAGATTAGTCCATAGGGTGCTGGCGCTCGAGGAGGTCCATGTGTGTTATCCACCCCAGGGTGAGGCATGGGAGCTGGTGAAGGAGCAGCACCTGGTCCAGGAGGCGGCGTATGACTGGGTCCCACATGGTGAGGACCATAGTGGTAAGCCTGAGTGGGGTATGGAGGAATGCCTGGTGGCTTGTACATTTTGCTGAAATAAATAAAGGGTTGATGTAAGGGACCACTATTGACTAATACCAAGATGAATGACCAAAGGAACTGGGTAATGAGACAAGTAACTGAGACTCACTATGGAAAACCAGAAGGACCAGTGGACATCAAGGCAGGGGGACTCTTCCAAAACTCATCCAGCAGACTCTGAATGACCTTACCGAGGTCTGAGTGCATACCAAACTACAATACAAATACCAACAAAAGTGAAATCTACAGAGGAAGGTTAAAATATAATCACTTGCGAAAAAGCCTGACCTAACAAAACAAAGATGCAAACAGGAAAAGAGCAGGAAAAAGCAAATAGTTTCATGTTAACATTGTCCACTAAACACTTTAGGCTGTACTGAAGCTGCAGTAAGAGGCAAGCTTGTGCTCAGAGAGCACGGTTTTTCTTTGTTGCTCACATGTGCCTGAGAAGGCCTTTCACTTTTGCCAACTCAGTATCGGCTTCATATTTAGACAGGTCTGAGTTTTAATCATTTTGAATAAATCACAAATCTCCACCCTTCGGTGCCATCATACAGATGTTAAAGTGGTAATGTCTGTGTGCTCTGCATAATTCACAGGATGTCTCTTTTAGGACACTCTGAAATAAGATTCAAAAGAGGTGTCAAGAATTAAGGCTGCTCTGTTATCGCTACTCTTTCCAGTACCTCACATAATAATGGTTCTTTAATCGACACCATTCAACCCCTTCCACATACACCCTATGCTGGCATTTACAAGAGGCATAAATGGATAAGAGGCATGTTTGAATGTGAATTGGGTTGTTCTGAACAGACTTGTTTCAAACCGTTTTACGGCCCAGTCTTAAAGCCAGCTCAGCTCTGGATCAACTTGTGTGCACAGATGCAGGACAATGAATGCCAAGTGGACCAAAATGGTATTCCAGATTTAACGCCATCTGCTAGATGGTCCTGTACTCCCAGTATTGGTAAAATCACTTATGAAGCCAGATTAACTTGAGAAGCTTTAGATCAAGATACTTGTTGCTCCTACACGTCAAAGGGGATTTCCATAACCAAAAGGGAAAATAAACTGATGATGATTAACTTGCCATAGAACTGGATGGATGAATACAGGCTCTTGATATTTTCAAACCCTTCTGTATTCCTTCTGTATTACAAATCTCATAAAAGTGAGCCAGATATTGCCTGGGACAGTAACTCACATTCGTGATGAGGGGGCTGGTGATCATGGTGCCATTATTGCTGTCGACTAAATGATGCCCAACGGGCGGGTAGACACTAACCACTGGCTTCTCCTGAGGGAACTGAGGAGGCAGCAGACTAGAGAAAAAGTCAAATATGTTCAGGAACACAAACAACAGGATGTACAATGGCATATACATCAATCTATATGATAGTGTTGTAGCAGTCTGGATCTTTTCTATCCGATTCTAATCCTTTTAGAATTATGCAAGCGGCCCGATTTCCAATCACAAGATCAGATTGGGGACATCCCTATAGGAAGCCTCATTACTCCAGGGAAATGAAGTAAAAGTTTTCTCAAAGTTCTCACGAAGAGCCTTGTAGAAATATGACTACTTTTATCTTGTTTCTGGCATTACTGACTATTACTCGTGGTACAATCATCAGGCTCTCTCTGTGTTTATCTCCATCAAAAATGATGTGCTCTACATCTTATTTGTTATACAAGAATCGTATGTTAGGAACTATCTAACTATATCAAAACAACAAGGCTGCCTGAAGTTAAGTATTAAAGTAGTGAAGCGAGTCCACAGCCTGCTAATTATACTAAAAGTTGGTGACCATGGCTGAAAAGAGGTACTCACACATTGACACTAATGGTGGAGTTGTTGACCGTGAATGGTATTCTATACTCAACATCCTTCTGGATCTCTGCAAGGCTGTTGGAAAGACAGGCTTGTCATAATCCATTTGCATCCATAGACATAATTAGCACATTGAAAAATACAGCTTATGCTTTCTACCATGTCTGCATTGACACTCTTCCTTCTACCTCCACTTCTCTTATTGCTGCCTCTTCTTCAATGGTGCTTTAACTCTGCATGTGTATTAACACGTAAACCAAATTCTTCAACACAAGATGGACAACATCATCAACCTGTCCTATTCTACATAATATATTATGGTATGTTCAGTATGGTATAGTCAGTCAATAAAGGTTGACTGACTATTGAACTCTCATCCCTTGGTATACTGGAGAATGTAGAGCAGAATCAATTGTTATTATGCAAAGTATCATGGATATCATTTTCCTAATGCCTAACTTGCTTTGAATTATGACATCTGCCAAATGACTGAATGTAACCCGAGGCGCAATAGAAACAATTCAATTATACTACTAATTATACTGTTGTAACTACATGTTTACAGAGAAAAACAATGTGCTATGCGTGTAATACCCCCCATTCTTCTACAGTATACTCCAATGTGTCATATTAATACTGACATGGTTTCACAACCTGCACCTCGAGCAATGCGTTTGTCAGTGCGCTCTTACTTTATTGTAGAGGGCTGCAGCTTAGCTAAAGCCTCGACCATATTGAAGACATAGGACAGTACCGTCTCATCCGGTTATATCTGAACACCACGACCATGCTGTGGACAGCAGACACCGCAACAACACGTTGTTGTCTGTGGCCTCTGTAGTTACATCGTAAACAAACGCTAATACTTTAATCTCCACATCTAATTGGCTGGTAGCTACTAAAACTCAATGCGTGACATGTCTCCGTAGCAAACACTGGAATTATCACTGGATATGGCAGGTCAGGTCCAACTTGTGTCATCAGACCTTAAAATAGCCCCCCTTTAAGTATCATTGCTTGGCTTCATTAGCCGTCCCGCTAGCACAGCGACGTGTTAAATCACAACTAGCTGGCTAGCTTTGAGCTGAGCTCCGGTGACAAGCTATTATGAAGTACCATGCTCCTAAACGTCAAAGCAGCGATTATATGTATTTAGTGGCCCTGTTGGTCTATTAACCACAAGTTACACAGACGTGCAGCCAGTAGACTGAACAGGCAGGCTAGCCTAGTCAACGACGAACAGCTGTGTTTGTGTTAGCCCCGGCAACATGCCACAATATAACACCGGTGAAATGAGAAAAAACATTGGCTACACTGATAACTTTTACAAACAAAAGTCATCTCGACAGCCAAATCGCCATGTGTAGGTGTGGTTTTATCTCTGGGGGTGCTGATTTACCTCGGGTGAGCGACTTTAAGTGACTCGATCTGCCGCTGTCTTTGTTGCTGTAAGCTGTTCGGAGGAGGGAGAGGTCCGGAGCCTTTGGACTGGGGGAAAAACCAGTTCATCCTCTACAGATGAAGCCACGGACTGGGCTTGATGTCAGGCTGTCAGGGCCGACAGCAGACGAAGAAGAAGTGGAAGAAAAAGTGAGGGCGAAGAGGCACACGGTGTGAGGACTTGTGGCGCTAACGCCTGTTAGCTGCGCGACGACCAGCTCGGTTTGTTTTCCTCGCGGGGCTTACTTTATAGTTACGTTACGAAGTCAGATAGCATAGCCTCCGGTGAGAGGTGCGGTATCTCGATCCCGTCTCAAATCCTGGATTATTTATGAAAGAAATTGCTGTCATTGATACTACTAAAACAGAAGATGAATAGGTAACCTTCCTAGTAAGCACCAGAAGCTTGATCAACTTATTTACGCGTTACGTCACGCAGCAACCGGACGTCAACGTAACTTCCTGTTTGAAAATATGAGCCACACGAACTATAATTTAAAGCCAAGTCCATTTTTTTGTATTTAGAGCCCATTCAAGTACAGCAGCTGTAAGTGAAACCACATCAATCAAATGTCTGTTTTATTAATTATATTTTATTTTTTCATACCGAAACTCAAGTTAACCACATTATATGTTCGTATGACTGTGTTATTCTACGATATTCAGTCTGGATTGTATGGATCAGTGGGTGTGTTAAGGAGGACGGAGGTGAAAAGTTATATCCGTCATTCATTCCCCTTCTCGCCCTATCCATCCTATGGTTTCTGCTGGCTCTATTACGAGGAATGGCAGTCTCCTGCAACTCAAACTCCTGGCTTCATTCAGCGTCCTTCCCAAACAGTGGCGTTTTCTTGCAGAAGCCAAGGGAAGCCTGGCTTCCTCACTTTTTTCAGAATATAACGTCATTTAATAAAAACACTTTTTAAACAGTTTACACAATCCTTCTGTGTTGAGTCGCTGTCGTCTCCCCCTCGGCTCTCTTCATTATTTATTGAGCGTTTATGGCATGTAAAACAGTGCTCCTCTAAAGGTTATGTGGTAAATGAGCGTTGAAAACGGGGTATTACCATAGACTGCATATAAAAGATGGACGTAGTCTTCCGGTGCGAAAAATGAAGCCTAAGCGGAAGTCATTTTTCTTGCAATACCACGGAGATCCGCTAGGCCTGACTACCAAAACAGCAAGAAACCTGGGTGTCATGCTTGATGACCAGCTGACCTTTAAAGATCACATTTCATCGGTCACACGCTCATGCCGCTTCGCTTTATTCAATATCAGAAAGATCAGACCATATCTAACTCAACAAGCCACCCAACTCCTGGTACAAACTATGGTCATCTCACGCCTTGACTACTGCAATGCCCTTCTGACAGGCCTCCCAACCTATGCAATAAAACCGCTACAGATGATCCAGAATGCGGCGACGCGTCTGGTCTACAATCAGCCCAAAAGAGCACATGTCACCCCATTGCTCATTGAGCTCCACTGGCTCCCGGTAGCAGCCCGCATCAAATTCAAATCACTGATGCTAGCCCACAAAGTGATCAATAGTGCGGCACCCACCTACCTAAGTGCCATCATAAAGGCTCATGCGAACCCACGGCAACTCCGCTCATCAAAAGAACACCGCCTGACTGTTCCGCCACCTCGCGCACGACAATCCAAACTCTTCTCATGCATTGTTCCACGCTGGTGGAACGAGCTACCGAGCACTAACAGAACAGGGGCGTCCCTGTTGGTCTTCAAGAAACTCTTAAAGACCCAGCTCTTCAGAGAGCATCTCCTGTCCTAACACTCCATCACTGCACCAAGAACAGGGGCGCCCCTGTTGGTCAGTGCACAGGTCTTCAAACTGAGGACTTAGCTCCTCGGAGAGCTGCTCCTATCCTAGCACTACACCATGACACTCCTTCTAGACCCACCCTATGTACCTTGTTACTCTTCTTCTTTGTAAGTCGCTTTGGATAAAAGCGTCTGCTAAATGCATAAATGTAAATGTAAATGTAAAAAACACTTTCTCCAACAGACCCTTTTACAACCCACGTCATCAAAACGCTGCGCGCATAGTGGCAACGGAAGTGTCGATGTTCCCCATTCATTTTGAATGAGAGAGACAAAAACATTGAGGAAAAAGTTGAGACAGCAAACTGTCTACTCCATTAAAATGTCTGGTTTTTGTGTCTACAGGTGTCAGAACCGATATTCTACCGGCAGAGTAAAGTTTTGTAGGATTCTGAGAGGTTTACGGCCATTCCGAAGGTGTCTGTTTGTGCAGCCGATTAAACGTGTTCTCTTGACTGGAATCAGGATGTAATCAGACAGGGGCGATTTTAGCATCTGATCTTTAGGGGTGAGACGCACATTTTTTTCTGACGCACATTGTTTCTGACAAAATGACGCACTCAGATTTAGAAATAACATTTTTAAATCCACTGAGTGCAGAATTATTAGGTATTTTTAAAATGTTTAAAAAATGCACTGAGTCAGGGGGTGACGAGCATTTCCAGGGGGGTGCCTTGGCACCCCTAAAAAAACCCTAGATTCGCCCCTGTAATCAGATATGCTCGTGTCTGTAGCGCCCATGTTATATCCGTTAAGGTAATTCATTATTGTGTGCCGCGGCCACGGTCCATGGTCCAGAGTCTCTCTGTGTCCATGGTCCAGGGTGTTTCTGTGTCCCCAGCCCCGAGTCTCTGCTCCCCGCAGTGAAACAAGCATAATTCACTTCTTTTCATGACAACTTTTGAGTTGGGAGAATTTTTAAGACAGAATGCTGAATCTATGTCATGGTGTCTGATGCTCTGTACATGGCAACAAGGCAACATATTCATACGCATCAAATAACTTATAAGCTTAAGCGTAACTTTCAGTTTCTCTCTGTGAGTATAAATAAGTGAGTTAAGTGAGTATAAATATCAGGCAATATATACGTATACATAAATACGGCCACTCACCGAGGTCAGAGATTCACATTTTTGACCATTAAACGTGGTCTCAGGAACAGAGATAACCCGCAAGAATCACAGCACGTCTCCATGTACCCGGTCACAGCTGCTGTCGGTTGCTCTGAAATGGTCACGATCCTCTCAGAATCCTGTAAAATTTAATTCTATCGGTAGAATATCGATTCTGCAACCATAAAATCAACAACCAGACATTTTTCATGCTAGGAACAGTTTGCTATCTTAACTTATTTCTCAATGTTGTTTGTCTCTCATGAAGAATGAATGGGGAACAACGCCACTTCTGTTGCCACTATGCATGCACATACATCATTGTATACAAACAGTAAAAGGGTCTACAGTACATACCTAGTCAAAAAAAGGCCATTTTCAATCATGAAATACTCATTCAATAATGTTTTTCCATAACTCACACCGGCTTCAACAGCTAAAGTTTCATGTGCCAGCGTGTAATATGGAGGTCGATTTGCAAATTATTCCATGACTAATAAGATATCAGAGTTTAAAGAAATTAATGAATATGGGCCCGTCCATTTGGCTAACAGGGGAGCCTCACAGAGGAGAGAGTGTCAGTTACATTAATTGGCCGAACAGACTTGAGTTCACCTCATTCATGAGGCTGTGTTATCCTCCAAAATCCAGTACGGATCATGTGGATCAGTGGGTGTGTTGAAGAGGACAGAGGTAAAAAGTTAAATCCGTCACCCGAACCCCCGCCCTTTGGCTTCTGCTGGTTCCATTATGAGGAATGGCAGCTGCCAGCAACCCAAACTCCTGGCTTCTTTCACGTCCTTTGCAAACCAATGGGTGACATCACAGACATCACGTTTCTGGTTTAAAGGTGGTTTTGCACATTTACCAACCTGTTTTAGAGGAGAGAAATGAGGAGACGGCACGTCAGGCTCACGAGCTCAGCAGCAATAAAATAGAGCGCAGTGTCTGCGCCTGAGCCACCTCTGCCATTGCCCCCGGCTGGCCTGAGATAACCATTACAACTCTGCTCCTTAAAATGGTTTCCTATATAAAATACATTGAAACATTGAAATTAAAAAAAACAACAACACTTTTGTGGTTGTCACATGCGCATGTGCAGTATATACAGAGCACCGATCGGGTACTTCCGGACAGATTGGGTACCGACAAGTAGCAGCTGTTGCGGTGTTTACTCTTTATTACGTCTCTGTGATTGGTCAGGACGGGTCAAGGGAAGCAACAAACTCTTTGGGGTCACGCCAATCAAATCACAGAACGTCAACATCAACGTCACTGATACGAATAACAAAAGATTTGTGTTGACTGCTGGGTAGCCTGAGAGCGCAATTATAGAGGGCAGGGATTTGGGATATTTGGTTAAAAATTAATTTTACTAAACTGCTTCTTGAACAGCAACTCAAAATTAAATCTGATGGGAGACCAACACCAAAACTAGATCGCCGTACTGAAAGGAAGGAAGGTTTTCGGACATTCAATGAGCAGAATTAGGTCCCACTGTGGCTAGCGGGAAGCGCTAAACGTCGCTTAAGTTTTTTTTGCTGGTCCTGTCTCCTTTTTGACAAGGAATCATGCGCACTGTTGCCACAGGATTCACGGATATTCATCAGATAGGGTGAGCAAAATTCAAGCAAAAGGTGTGCTGTTTATAGCCACTGGTACTGGGTTGTTGTGTTGCTGTATAATGAACATTTACATTTATTATTACATATATAAACGATAAGGAAAAGTGAAAAGCATTTGCGTGGCTTCTGAATGAGTGTGTGAATGAATTTCAATTTTCAATATCAGATATGTGCTGTGTATTAAATAGCTACTTGAGCTTTTTTAAATTTATGCAAGGTGGTTGCAGAAATTAACTAGAAAACTCCAGCGTGCTGAAATTTCGAGAGTGCTCCGAAACGTGTGCCCGCCATCGAGTCACTAGCTCGTGTGCTCCAGCAGGACACTGTCAGCAGGAGAGACACCTGAGCAGGGAATTCACCAAATGAGCTTTGAGAAGGTGCTGCTGATAAACCATAAAACCAAAAATCAACATGAAACTCGGTACACAGACAGACCACAAGTTTCTTGAATTTTTGAAATTAAAATGAAGTTTCTACTTCAAAGTATGGCGACGTAGCGCATTTTTGTTTGAGGCGTTCCGATTTTCCCATTCATTCTTATGGGCAAAAGCGAAATTGCCCAAGTGCTAAACATTTGGCTCTAGGGAGACAACGCTTGCACCTATCTGCAATACGAAGACACCGTCACGCAGGGGAGAGTCTGAGGAACACCCTGATGCGATTTGGTGTGTGTACGATGAAAACTGAGGCAACAGTCGCGAGTAGAGGTGTAAAGTTTAACTTCGATCGCAGTGGTCGGAAAATGAATGGGGGCTTGTGGAGAAAAGAGGCTGCGCTGGGCTGACTCTGAGGCTCACCGTTTAAATTTTACAAAGCGCTCAGGTTTATGGCTGGCATCGCATGAGAGAGCACAATTTGCCTACAAAACTGGAAAAAAGAATTTGTCTACTGCTTACGGTTTGGCCGGGAGCAGCGTGAAAAGAGCAAAATAAGAGGTGATTTTTCAGTCATCCCGCACTCTGACAGTTGGTCTCTCCCCACTCTAACTTTTCAAAAAAACGCCAAAACCACATGTTTTTGAGACGGCCTGGTTGAAAAACGACACAAGGTATCAACACGGGTACAGGCAGAGACGACAAGTTTTCCTGCGTTTTGAAGTTGGAACGAAGTTTCTACGACAACGTATGGCTTCGCAGTGAATGTTTGTTTGAGGGCGATTTTTTTTTCTGGTTTTTCCCATTCATTTCTTATGGGATTTCTTGCGGTTTCTGAGCACTTTTTGGCCCCAATCTCTGTCAGTTTTTAGGCTGCTATATACCAACGCGTTCGGGAGAGCATCCCGAACAATTTGTCCTTTTAAAATGTCCAGAATCTGGATCGTTTCACGACAGCGGCCATTAACTGATTTTGTCGGGGTCGAAGGAAAGCATACTTGCCGGGGCCGAGCCGCACGTTTTGATGTATCGTTTGTGTGTCTGCGATGGCCGGTTGTCGAGCCTCATATTGTATATATGTTAACTGATGCACAATTTCCTGATTGTCCTGTATATTGTATATACTGTTCATTTGTCATTTAAAAGATCTTTTTGTACATTTCATCTGTTAGTTTATTGATGAACAAGTTGCTTTTCAATTAAATATCTTGTCAATATATCTGTTTGTCTACTTGATAAATACACTAAGTAGTTTATTCATGCTGAAAGGAAAAGTATTCTGTACAGCAGCGAAAAAAATTGCACAGAAGAACATCACATTCACAATCTTATTCAGGAGGTTGGTCTTGGGTCAGTCTTGGGTTGGTCTTGGGATTCGAACCTGTGAACCCTGGAGCTTCAGTCTGTATTGTGGGTTTGTCATCTACGCCTATACGCGGCCGGCCATTGGCTGTGAGGCGAACGTGATAACCGCTACACTACGTAAATCGGGACTTCGGGCGAAGACGGAGGGTCGTTTTGGGCCGGTATCCCGACACCGAGCGAGTGAGACAAAACCCTCGATTTGGGGTGTGAGCCGCCTCCGGGAAGGCCAATGCTCACTGGAATAAGCAATCCCGATGCCGGGTGTGGTCCCCGAGCCCAAATCGCGGGTTTGGGCTCGCTCGCTTGGGGTCACGATCCCGGCCGAAAACGACAGGTACGGGGTGGTCGTTTTTTTCACTTTTCGGCGAGGGTTAATATCTCGGCTCCGGGACCGATGCTCCGGCATCGGGATTGCTTATTCCAGTCAGCGTTGGCCTTCCCGGAGGCGGCTCACACCCCATATCGTGGGTTTGGGCTCTTTCACTCGGGGTTGGGATCCCGGCCGAAAACGACAAGTACGGGGTGGTTGTTTTTTTCACTTTTGGCGAGGGTTAATATCTCGGCTCGGGGACCACACCCAGCATCGGTATTGCTTATTCCAGTGAGCGTTGGCCTTCCCGGAGGCGGCTCACACCCCAAATCGAGGGTTTGGGCTCGCTCGCTCGGGGTCGGGATCCCGGCCGAAAACGACAGGTACGAGGTGGTCGTTTTTTTCACTGTCAGCAAGGGTTAATATCTCGGCTCCGGGACCACACCCGGCATCGGGATTGCTTATTCCAGTGAGTGTTAGCCACCCCGGAGGCGACTTACACCCCAAACCGCGGGTTTGGGCTCTCTCGCTCGGGGTCGGGATCCCTGCCGAAAACGACAGTTATGGGGTGGTCGTTTTTTTCACTTTCGGCGAGGGTTAATATCTTGGCTCGGGGACCACACCCGCCATCGGGATTGCTCATTCCTGTGAGCGTTGGCCTTCACGGAGGCGGCTCACAACCCAAATCACGGGTTTGGGCTCGTTCGCCCGGGGTCGGGATCCCGGCCGAAAACGACAGGTACAGGGTGGTCGTTTTTTTCAGTTTTCGCTGAGGATTAATATCTCGGCTCTGGGACCACACCCGGCAACGGGATTGCTTATTCCAGTGAGCGTTGGCCACCCCGGAGGCAGCTCATACCCCAAATCGTGGGTCTGGGCTCGCTCGCTCAGGGTCGGGATTCCGGCCGAGAACGACAGGTACGGGGTGGTCGTTTGCGCATGTGCGACCAACGTGACCAAAGCCGCGAGGTCTCAACTTTCAAGCTACGCAAAACGTGCCGCACGAAAGCATTTTGGCCGTGCTGCTTGGCCACGCGGCTCGCAAAAACAGGTCGCTCGGCCAGAGCCGCAGCCAGCCTTTACAGCCGTCTCTTTTACTATTGCTGTCTATGGGGAAAATGCTTTTTGGGCCCAATGGTATTTCTGTTGCAATACCAGGGTTGGCCACTGGGAAAAATCGGCTGGCCGGCAGAGGGGTGGCGCCCTATCCAGTACTTTTCATACAGTACATCCATGTTCCAGCTGGCAAAAAAGCCGGCCTCTTGTCGGTACCTGATCTTTCCGGAAGAATCCGATCGGTGCTCTGTGTATACTGCACATGCGAACAATGACTTTTCAAGAAAAAGGGCACAGTGCTGCCGCTGTGCCACACGGCAAGGCAGCAAGGTTGCTAAGCTACCAGTAACAACATTTAGCAGTTGGTTTGAGTGCGATCTTGTGAGAAGGTGTATTAAAAGTCCTTGCTATAGTGCTAATAAGGAGACGAGGAGACGAGCAGCACAGAAAAGGAGGATGTGGGTCCATCCAGTTCTGATGGGAGGGCAGGAACTGGGGGAATATAGACTGGGTCCGGGAGCTACAGCTTCATAATGACCGCTTTGAGAGCTACCTCAGGCTGGTCCGGGAGCTACAGCTCCATAACGCCCGTTTTGAGGTCTACCTCAGGCTGGTCCGGGAGCTACAGCTCCATAACGCCCGTTTTGAGGTCTACTGCAGGGAGCAGTTTAAATGCCTGCCCAGTAAACCTTATGTCCCAGAGATCGGGAAACTTGATTAGCTGCCCCTCCATAGCTCTGGAGTCGTCTGTAACTCGTGACCCAACAACCTCTCTCCTATTGGACGCGCCGCGATGACGTCACAACCACCACAGTAGATCTTTCTCCTGTGAAAATATATTCCCACAGTGCTTTATAAAATTCAAAAGTAATTCTATAATGAATAAAACACTAAAACTACAAAGAGATGTTATAAAGTTCCGTCAGTAAGATGGCTCCCGAGCTGAAAGGCACTGCTCTAAGGGCCTGATTTACTAAACCTTTGCGTGTATAAAATCGTGTGCAAACTGTGCAGGCTGATTTACTAATGGTGCGCACGGTGGATTGCGTCCTCTAAGTGAGGAAAACAGCGCAGCTGCCCATTTCGTACCTTGGCCTTAATGCATATGCAATATGGGGCGTTACAGCTCGTGCGTGCAAAATCCTGGGAGGAGAATATGCAGATTGGAAATATTAGCACACGCACAACAATTTATCAAACATGGAAACGATTGCGGTTGCGGCTAAATTTAACACGTCTGAAAGTAAATTGCAAAACCTCCCAGTTTGACGCACAATGGCTACAGAAAACGAATTTTGATCCTGAATTAATTTCTGTGAGCTGTTTATGGTGCGTTTTATTTTCATTAAAAAAAAAGCGAAAGGATACAAGGAAATAAAATGCTACGTGTGGCGAACGTGATTAAACATATTTTTCAAGAATAACCTGTCAATATGACATCTATGTGGCTCTGTTTTCTTGGTTGTTTTTTGCACCAAACACATAATTAACAGCACTCTAACGCAGCGTGCGTAATGGTCCTGCGCTCTCCGGTCCTCCACCCCCCTCTCTCTCCTGCCTGCCCCAGTCCCTCCAGTCCCTCCCTGCCTCAGTCCCTCCAGTCCCTCCAGCCCCTCCAGCCCCTCCAGTCCCTCAGCTCTTAGGCTGATGGAAGAACCGGCCACTGCCTGCACCGAAATTTCCACTCCTCTACTCAGTGACTATATGGCCATCGCTGGTCCAGACACGGCGCTGACGAGCTGCCCGGTGTACGGGCACCGGTGCCACCGGAGCGCACGAGCCATACTGGCCTGTGCTCGCACCTCTTGCGCAATCGCCCATGATCGAGAGCAGCAAACTTTTTACTTTCTCCTGCCAGATGCGGCTGTTTGCCTCAGCCACAAGGACTTCAAATTCCTGGTAATCATATTTATTCTTCCTCTTTCCTTTGCACAGCGCGCAAACTCCTCATTTACATACTGCTGTTTGCACCTGTTGTCACTGCGGCAAATTCCGTTAGTAAATCACCCGTAAAACGCACGCAAATCAAGCACGCAAATTCTTACCAGTTGCACGCAATTTAGCGCCCCTTATTTGGGATCTTAGTAAACCAGGCCCTAAGTCTCTTTCGCACCACCCTGGTAACAGAATGTAAATTAACCGCAAGGGACGAATTGGGCATTGTCGTGAACACTCGGACTAGAATCCACAAACTGCGCATGCGCGGACATAGAGCACCGATCAGGTACTTCCGGACAGATCGGGTACCGACACCGCCTCCCTCCGCCGAAGCCCTATTTACAGAGAACCGCCCCCTGCAAGTCACTCAGCCACCCAATCAGGGCTTTCAGTCATTTCCCCTCTGTCCCACAGTCCCCACGCCCACAATAACATATATTTTCAGACAGCATTTGCTCTAAATACATATATACATACAACAGGCATGTGAAACATATTTCAACACATTTCCGACACATATTACCCCCGCCATGTGACACACACACTGACTACTCACCGAGGCTGGATCTAGAAGTCCTGTTCTTCATATTCCTCACCTGTCGTATGTGTGAGAAAGAAAGATGGTGGACTACACTTGTTTATCGACTACAGACTGCTAAATGAGAAAACAATGCCCGACAGATATCCAATTCCAAGAATACTGGAGATCCTGAAAAACCTGGGAGGCAACTCCTGGTTCACAGTACTGGACCAGGGCAAGGCTCATCACCAGGGATTCATGAGCGAGAAAAGCAGGCCTTGTTCATAACATTATCTGGGCTCTACGAATGGGTGAGAATCCCATTTGGCCTTACTAATGCGCCCGCAGGGTTTCAGCACCACATGGAAGGATGCCTTGGAGATCTTAAAGATGAAGTTTGTGTCCCATATTTGGATGTTGTCCTAGCACAACACATCCAAAATGTGAGAAAAGTGCTGCAGCGACAAAGAGAATGTGGTATCAAGCTGAGGCCAAAGAAATGTGACTTCTTCAAGAGTGAGGTCTGTTATGAGGGATGAATAATCTCGCAGATGGATACAAAATGAATCCTAAAGAGGTGGAAGCCGTGCAGGCACTGAAACATGAGAGACTGTCTACTGTGAGAGAGGTGAGAAAGCTCATGGGTTTCCTCAGTTACAGATCTTATATTCAAGACTTCTCTAAAATAGCCAAGCCTCTGTACGAACTGTTAGCAAACCCTAAGTCTGAGCAGGAGCACAGTCATAAGAGAAAGGGGGGTAGCTGCAAATCTGCTCAGTTTCTGCTCAGGGCGGATTGGTTCATGGTCCCGTGTTGCCTGATGGGAGTGACTCTACTTGCAAGCTCTATTCTTTCCTTGATGTGGACGCAAGTCATATGCGCCAGCGAGCAGGGTAACATAGGAATGAATGGGCCAGGTATGGTCCGGTATCCAGTTCTTATTATACATCATGGATGTATAATAAAAATTGTATACCTCCCATCAGGCAACACGGGACCATGACCCAATCCGTGTTCGGGAGAAGCACAGAGAAAGCGCAGCGAGACGACACGCATGCGCTTTGAGAGTGCATGGGAACTGCTGTGATGTCACACTTTGCTGTGAAACTTTTTAGTGACTTTTCTGTCATTAAATTTTTTTTTGATAAATGAAAAGTCTATCAATTAAAAATATGCAATAGAAAGATCAGTAATTAGCTATGTCTGCAGCTGAGGACGTCCTGTCAACATTTTTACAGCCGTTTCTTTTGCTATTGCCGTCTATGGGGAAAATGCTTTTTGGGCGCAGTGGGATTTCTGTTGCAATACCAGGGTTGGCCACTGGGAAAAATCGGCTGGCCGGCAGAGGGGTGGCGCCCTATCCAGTTCTTATTATACATCCATGTTATACATCTATGAACACCACAAGAGCAACCTGAACAAAGCATTTCAGGAAGTGGTCACATTTTGACTGAAATCAGTGTTTTTACTTGATGTACGTACAAGATAACTAGGAGTTTTTTTGAATTCAGAATGATTCAGAACTACTCTGTTGGTGAACATTGTAATAGCGGTATGCAAACGTAGTAAAATATGCACAATGTCTTCGCATCTTATATCTTAAAATATCACACATTCTCCTCCGGTCCAGTAGGTGTCGCACCAAATGTTCTTAATTGTTTCGTCTGTGTGGCGTTTCCTCTTCGGCTTCTTCTCTTGTTGTCAATGTCCTCCGTGGTGTCATTGGCGGCTCGCTGAGGTTGAAGATTCTGAAATCGACGATGTCTGGGTATACGCCAGACGAGAAGCTGCGTTTCGAGCAGCTATCGAAGCTGCGGAAACAGTGGCTAAAGGACCAGGAGCTCAGCCCCAGAGAGCCAGTATTACCGCCTAAACCTGTCCGGGCCATCGACCGGTTTTGGGCAAGTTTCCTGAAGCCTAACAGCCTATGGAGGCTTTACGTGAGTCCTCATACAGAGCTACCGCAATTCACTAGTCTCAACACGGGAGACAGGAACACAAGGAGCTGATTTACTACCTTGGTTAAACGTGTATGCCGTAGAAATGTCGGAGTCGTCACACTTACTTATTTCGCATGCACATTGCTGTGGTCGAGCTCGCCGATGGCCTTTACCTAGCTCTTCATACAGAACAAACGAGCTGGCTAATAACTTCGTCAACATACAGATCATAATACGTGATATACAGTGCTTATCAGGTGGACTGTGGTAAATACGAGAAAATATATGTTATAGAAACGTATGTCAAAAACCCATTTCAAACTAAAATTGCCTTGGCATATCACAATTTGGAGCAATTGATAAATCGTAATAAGAGTTTAGTATGTCTTCCTTTGGCCCTGGTAATAGTTTGCATTATTGCCAGCATTGCTTCTATGTACTTTTAAGCAGTTTCTTGGGTTATGTTGTTCAGGTACCATGTTGATATCCTGATGCTGATGCTAAGTTTCCACATACGTCAACCATTATAGAAAATACATCAAAAATGTTTGATGTATGTCTTCAATTGTTCAATGTCAGTGGATGGAGAGTGGCAGCTTTAAAATTACTTTTTCTGTATAAAGTTTATATCCATCTGTCCACTAAAGAATCAATCGTATTGGGGAACAAATAAAATTAACATTTTGGAGCCTCAGATTTTAGACCTGATTTTAGGTCAATTCAGTATCTACTGAGAAAGAATATGACCTTAAGTTATTTTTAGTATTGACAAAAAAGGCAATGGAATTAAAGACATCAGTTCTTGCGCTTGATTGTTGCATAACAGGCACATATCTCATCTCAGTAACCACATCTGATGAAATAAGACAGATGGCCTATTTAAAATCGATAATGGAAATGTATATATAAGGTAGTGTAATATTTAGGCACCAAATGTTCCCTGTGGTAATCCATCCACCCACTGTCTCTTAAACAGAATTTTCCCTGCTTGTAGTAAAAATGGAGGTTCAGTTTCAGTCACAATGATAATTGGAATTGTACTGTTCCTATTTGTTTTATGTTCACCTGTATCCTTTTCTTTTCTTTAAATCTCTTTACAGACCTTCAAAGCATATAAGGGTGGAATGTTCACGTTAACGCGACTGTTGATACCTGCTTGGATCACACACTACTACGTGAAATACCATGTTGCCGTAAGTTCAGTGAAAAGTCTGTTTTATTAGTAAAGAAGAAAAAAATGAATGGGAAATATTAGAAATCTGGTATGTGTGTATAATATACATGTATATATAAATTAAGTTTCTGGTTAGACTAGTTGAAATCCTGGACGTTGTGTGAATTACCTTCTCATTTCCCAATGTCCTTTTCTTTAGTGTGCATCCTTATTTTCTTTCATTTCCGCACAACTTTAAACACTTGTGCAGATATTCTTAATGTAGGAATGGGATAAGAGAGCTATAATGCAGTGCTCACATTAGCATAATTGTAAATAAAGCACAAACAAATGCAGATAAATTCAAACATAGATGCATTAGCTACTGTATATAACACCCAGAATTGGGTCACATGACATTGATCAGGCAGATTGTTTAATTACAATACACAATGCTGCCATCCACAGGTGAGGCCATATGGAATTGTGGAGTTGAAACCCAAGCTTTTCCCAGTAAGTGCAAACATTATCCTAACATTTTATGCTTGGGTATTGTCATCATGCTAATCTTTATATGTTTTGTATGTTTTTCTGTATATCTGTATTCTTGATGAGTCATACTAATGTCTGACCTAAAAACCTTATTCAATGTCCATAGGCTACTGTCCTTAGGTTGGCAAAAAAAAATATGTGTAAATCTGTTCTCGTTTTTTTTTTTTAGGGTGACACCATTCTGGAAACAGGAGAAGTTGTCCCAGATCTTCCTGAGGTCCATGGTCATCACTGAAGCTGCAATACTCTGTTGTAAAAAAAAACAAACTGTACATGCCAATAAAATATTACAAAGTCATTTTACGAGTGTGTGTGACTGAAGGGATTCATGTTGATGTGAAATTAGTCCAGGGTACATCCATGCCTTTTGCCCCATGTGTGCTGGAGATTCGCCCCTGCAGACCCCTGTTACTTCACTTGCTACAAACTCAGTAACAAGATGGATTGATGAATGTCAGTGAAAAGAAAGTCAATTTGAAATTCTAAATTAGTTTATTTTAGAAATCTTGTGTCACAGCTTATTTATACCTGGTGCAAGACTTCCAGAGATACAATATGTAGGTCCACACACAACCTCACACTAATTCTCAACAGTATCTAAGTTGCAAAATGTATTAAGTAAAGCAGTATAATGTAAGAAAAACAATAATTATATTATCTTACTTGTATTTTATATAAGGAAATAATATATATTTTTTATTATATATATATACATATATCTCCTTTAAGACAACCATTCTGGTTGGAGCAAATGTCTTCAACACAGTTGAGACGTTAGTGGAGGTGGTGCTTTTATTGTGAAAGGCAATGGAGCCTGTTTTCTGACGGAGCGGTACACAGCAGGACAGGGAAGGAGCAGGAACTAGGCTCTGGGTCTCGGAAACTAGTGTGTCGGAATGACACTTCTGTTGAAACGAATACGTTTGTAAGAGACGAAGAGAAGTAGTACATTAACAAAGCTATCTGTCCTCGAGGAGGTAGGAGGTAAGTTACTGCACAACTTTTTCTCCTGACTCAGTCGTTGAGGAGGGAGCCTATCTAGATCAGCTAGCGTCTGTAGCTAGCGAGCAGCTAACTTCAGCTAATCGAGTAAATCAGACCGACAACTGGTAATATTGCTGAACATCGAAGTTTAAGGGGCGGTGATGTCAATTCACCTTTGACGGAACTGTCTCTGTCACTATCACAACTCTACATACCGTTTGTTTTTTACATAAATCAACGTATAATGAAGTGCTGTCTGACACTAACACGACTCAATTCTGGGAGGTAAGCGCTAGCCTACCCTTCGATGCTAACTAACCGACATCATAATCGAGTGCGTAGAAGTACAAAAAAAACAACAAAACACCTGTTTGAAAAGATAGTGATGATCGATCAGTGCTGATGTCAAGGTTGGCGAAATATGTACCCACGTTTGTAGAGAGCTGATGTAATATCAGTTGTGGACCCATCTTGGGCCGTTGTAACCTTAGCGAGTTTGAATCTAAACAGACACTAAACCTGTTGTTTAGATGATCATACTAAATGAGGAGGTATTCCCCGGAAATCTGGTAGTGTTTTTGGCCAGTATGACGTGATATTATTTGTTTTAACAAGGCAGAATAATGTGATTCTCTCTGGTACTTATTGTACATAGGAATAGACCGTCAGCTGTTTTCTCCCCAGTTACAGTGTTCAGTGGTTCACAACTGAAATTTACCTTGGTCCACACTGCAGTATTTAGCTTTTATCGGTCAAAGTGGTCTCACTTGTCAGTTCTCCTTGGGATGGACTGCTGGAGTATCTATGTGTGGTGTCACAAGGCAGGAGCCTGTCCACAGCACGCGGGGGTCGAAGGCAGGACATTTTTTTTGGACAGATCCCCAGTCCAGGAAGACTGATAAAGGGCACATACAAACACTATTCATCACCATTCATATTTCCACCGTTCATATTTCACATCACTGTTCGTCATCAATCTCCCATGTCACCTGTTACCTGTTGCCATTTGTATTGTGTGATTTCGCAACGATTCTGATTTGATTTTTTTCTTTTGTGTCAGATCATGTCAGAACTCAAGATTGCCATGCAGCAGAGGTCGAAGAATGGCAGGAGGAAAGCCTCTGTCACAGTGTCTGCAGAGGTGTCCCCAGATTCCAAGTGTCCCATCTGTTTGGACATGTTCAACAATGTGTCTTACCTGGATATCTGCTTGCACAAGTTCTGCTTCCGTTGTATTCATGAATGGTCCAAGAACAAAGCAGAGTGCCCTCTGTGCAAACAGCCATTCAATTCAATTTATCACAGTATAAAATCAGAGCAAGACTTCAAGAAATATGACCTGCAGCCTCTTGACAATGGCTCCTTTGGGACCTTTGGGGGAGTGCGGTTTAGATACCGTACAACTCTCACTGGTGTCCACCGACAAATGCAGATACAGATGCGAGGAAGAACCTCTACGCCTCCAGACAATGGGGTGATGTTTGAGGCCTTAACAAACTGTCCCAGACAGCCACGAGACCGGTACCTCCACCGCATGCTGATGAGGTTGGCAGCCAGAAGAAGAGCGGCAAGTGAGGGAAGGATAGTGAGCCAGGTCAGGGAACAGGAAATGATAAACTTCAGGAGGGAGCTGTATCGACAGGGGGTGAGGGTGCGGAGTGTTCGTGATGGGGGCCGTTCCAGAGACACCTCAGCTGAGTTCCTCCAACGAAATCCTGCCTGCCTGCACAGGCTGATCCCCTGGCTGAAAAGAGAGCTCATGGTGCTGTATGGAGCACATGGCACTTTAGTAAACATAGTTCAACACATCATCATGTCAGGCATTACACGTTATGACATGGAGGAAGGTGGTATTCAAGAAGAGCTCCGGCCCTTCCTCCAGGGTTGCACGGAGCACTTTCTGCATGAATTCATCAGCTTTGCAAAATCCCCGTTCAATATGGAGGCCTATGACCAGCATTCTGTCTATGACTGTCCAGCCCCCTCCTCAAATGAAGACAGCAGCTCCAACTCGTCTGTTATTGCCATCTCAGAGGATGAGGAGCACTCACTAGAGCTGGACCCCCCAGCAGAATCCAGGTCCTCTTTGAGCTACTCAATGTGGGATGATGAGACGCCTGGGCCATCGTACTCCACAACAGGAGACCAGCACAGAGCAGAGTGTCTGTCAGTCCAGGATTCAGACTCGGACAGCAGTCTGGAGGAGACACAACAGTTTGGGGTTTCTCCACGGCAAAGGAGTCCACTTAGTGAAGTAGATGTGACTCAGGGTGAGGGCAACAAAGAGGAGTGTTTCTCCTCAGATAGCGAGGACTGTGTTATCATAGGTTTTGTGAAGCCAACAGCAGAGAGGACACCTGAGCTGGTGAAGCTCTCTTCTGACTCTGAGGAGTCTGCCTGTGAGGACACTAAAGAAGCCCTCCTTAAACCTCAACACATCCGTTTCTCCAGCGTCAGTCCTGCACCTTCGCAGAGCAGCAATCCAGGTGGTGCCAGACAATTTGTGAATATAGAAACCAACTGCAGTCAGCCACCAGATTCCCAAGAAAGATGTGCCGCCTGGTCCTACAGCAGGCACAGCGCGTCCAATAAGATGGACAGAAAAGACACAGAGGCAAGACTTGACAATTATGGTCGACCCAGAGAGCGGCACCGGTCAAGGGACAGAGACCATCGAAGGAGAAGGAGGTCAAGAAGCGCAGAGCACAGATATTCTAACAGGAGCCCTGTGGCATCGCACAGCAGTGTCAGCGCACAGTCCAGAGAGAGAGGGTACTCTTACTCCAGTGGGAGAGACTTTCACTTAAAATATGACAGTAACTATAAAAGCAGGGATGGTGACCACACTTATCAGTCACACAGGCATTACAGTCAAGAGAGAAATGATACTAGTACACATTATATGGAAAGGCGCTCATACTACTACAGTAGCCGCAAGTACTCAGATCATCACTCATATTCTCGCTCCAGGAGTCACAGCAGGGATTCGAGGCGACGGGACAGGAGGCATTCTCGATCCAGGACCTATTCCAGCAGCCGCTCCCCTTCTGTGAAAAAGAGGTCTCACCACGACAAGCCTGGTGGAAAGAGGAAATACAAAACAAGACATTTGGAGGAGCCGTCTGAAAACACCCTTCTCAACTCGCACACCAGAGGCGACTTGCCGTCTGCGTCGTCAAAACACAAGAAAAGGAGCAAAGACAAACACAGAAAAAAGTCCAGAGAGAGGTCTAGAAAGGCGAGCAGGAGCTGCAGTGTGGAGCTTGTCCACGAGGACAACGTGAATGAGAAGAGCAAACGTCACCACAAGAAAAAGAAGAAACACAAGAAGAAAAGCAAAGAACACAAGAGCACTGAACGGCGAGAGAAGGTCTCGTCCGCTGTTATTACTATTGACAGTGAAAGCGACTCTGCGGCTAATGGCGGCAGAGCCCTGCCCTGCAGTACTGACCCGAACGTTCCCGTTGACAGCACTGTGGAGGGCTCTGTTGGCCAAACCCCCTCTGTTTCTGATGTGTAATAACTCAGGTCTTTTGTTGTATGTTGCTAATGCCTGCCAGCAGTATTTTTTTTTTTCTCCAGATCATCACATTTGCCAGTAGTTTCTAAGTCACCAGGCCTTGAAGGATATGATAAATACATCTGTCCCTTTACATGACATTGCCCATTTACCTGACAGATACAAGTATGTTGTCAAACTGGAGAATGGTCATCATTGTATAGGTTACCTTTATGCTCCATCGATGCCTAGTTTTCAACTGTTAAGGCCTCAAGATTCTGTTCTGGTTAAAGTTCAAAGTGCCACTATGAGCAAGGAAGAACAGACAATTTCTTCTCTTCAGTGGATGTTTATTAAGGTGCACTCAGGGATAATGCTAATTACAGTGTTTTTTTTTTTTTGTTATTTTAGGTCAGGTATTATCCTTTGATTAAAATAATTTATATGTTCTGTTCATGAATTACAAAGTTTAGAATGGGCTCTTTTGTAATGGACTTTTATTTTAAATAAATTGTCATTCAGACTGCATTGATCTTTGCTTCCTGCTTTTTCATGTAGAAATCATATTGACATTTTGTTGTACTCTTATGAATGATAGTGACCAACCATTTGCAACCATTATTAAGTGACCTCAGCTGGACTCGTACACATCCTAATTCAATTTGGGAAATGTTCCCACGAGAAAATATTATTTCAGGTGTGCTCTCTTTGCTACTGCATGTACAATGGATATAGGAAATGCCAGATACTGTGACACTACTGGATGGATGGAGTTTTATCTGTGTTCTTAAACTTTGTCAATGTTGCAGTACATGAGGGGTCAGTATAAGCCTTGTTGAGAGGCGGACATATGTGACTAAATGTTTCTCAGTTGTTAAATTCCAAACAACTAACATATTGTTCACTAATACAATATTGGGTAAGGCCAACAGCAAACTGTGTCGAGATGGAAACAAATAGTTTGCTTCATTATTTTTACAACTAACAAGACGGTTCACTCAAGGCAACAAAGCCCGTGCTTTTAATGTGAAGGAAAGAAGTACAGGAAGAGGTTGGATGGCAGCGTGCAGACGGATGTTGTGGCTACAAAGCGGCCTCTTCAACTTTGCTAAATCTTCACTTAAACAAGCAGCAAACCTGCCAACATGGCCTCCGCAGCACCCATTAAGGTAATGTAGAGGACAGTGTCACTCTGGGAATCTTAATGAACGCTGTATGTGCGATCAGGGTGACGGGCCCCTCCAGCCTGGGCTAGCTTGTTCCTATGCTCTGCAGATAGACGTGGAGCACACATCAAGTGTGTGCAGAGGGTTTTTTTGTTTAGCGTTTAGCTCTTAGCATCCATATGGGTGCCGGTGTTGCAGTGGCACTCGGGGCCCAACTACCTCAGCTGGCACGTGGCCCGACAGGGGTTGCTCCCTGTCAGCTGTGAGCAGCTGCCCCAGGAAAGGGATGACAACTTTACTCAACCGCAGGTGCAATACGACAAAAGGGTAATTAAGTTAACTCGGGTGCGAATTAAACAGGCCGGATTCAGTCATCAATGATCAATGGCCTTCACTGGATTTTCAACATCAAACAAGCAAACATGTTCAGATTAAGGGTCTGTGTAATTATACTCCTTCATGGTGCATAACTGTTTATAAAAATCAGAATGCCAACTAAGCGGATGGGCCTCTTCCGATTGCTCCGATTGCACGTCTTTTTCATAGGGTGACAGAAGTTTTCATCAAAATACACTTTTTTCCGTTTTCCTTTTGTTGAATAAGAGTTATTTTGTAATCCACGGTAGTGAGGATTGTTCCTGCACATTAATAATTATAGTAGCTGTATTGTGTTGGAATGAAAGAGGTACAATAGAATTCCCGTTGGGTTATTTGGCATTCAGGTTAGAACACCATAAATTGAAAAAAACAAACAAACAAAAGAACAACAAAAACACTTTTTACATAGTGACAGGCTGAAGACCCAGAGGGGATAGCAAGTAGTCATTGCAGGAGTGCAAGTGCAACATACAACAGATCTATCCGTTAAACTAAATGCATTTATTTCTATCCGTGTCATGATTTCTTAGCTTCTGAAAGTGCCTTCATAGTCCATGAATGATGTATGCGAACACCACATTTTCAAAAATTTGTTTGCAAAAATAAGGCAGAACACCATCATTTTTGGATATGTTAAAAACAAAAATCTAATCTTTCTATAACAGTCAGTTTTATGCTGGTGGGAGCTGTCATTTATTTGGTATAGCATGGCAAAAATTGTACCACATTCGTTTTTTTCCCATTTTTTTTCCATTTTTAAACCTTAATATTTCTAGAGGGCCTGTGAGGCCCTTTTAAAAAGAACACAAAGTACACAATATGTGTGGGAAGGTGGTTGTTTAACATCAAACCTCTGTCTTTAAAATTGCACTGTCCACAGTCCTGCAAATATGCAGTCATATTTTGAAGAGTAGAATATTCGAGCAAATTCAAACCCCCAGAAATCTGTGATAAACCAAAAACACATGTGTAAAAGTCCATATTTTAAAGTACATTTGCCAAATTCTAATCCTTGAAGTTTTGAAGGACCTACCTCAAATAGTTTTGTAGATACACCACTTTCAAGAGTGGCTCCTCACAATACTCTGCTCAAAATGGGTGAGGGGTAGCTGACAAAATGTTTTTTTTTTCCCCAATACTCTAAGGAGTTAGGAGCCGAAAGTTGGGACTTTTCCTATTGGGAAGTTTGTGAATCTCCTGAATTTTTTTCAGTAAAATCTGAGATGGTCGAGTAGTGGTGTTGATTTGACGTGGAATGACCCATCTATAAAAAGAATAAAGCTGCAATCTGTTTTCCTTCCATTTAAGGATAATTATTCCTTTAATGCAGGCTACTAAGGCTTAATCCAAGATATAAACTTTTTTGATTCCGTAGTCAGATTTCACCAGGGAAAGTGAAGTTTCATAAATTAGGAGAAAAAAACACACACCTAAAGGAGGAAGGCAAATGTATCCATGTAGGTAGCAGGTTAGTGCAGATGTGTGAATTGCATTTAACTGTTGCTTAAAGGTGGTAAATTGTAAGTAAATATGTACAGATGTGATCAACATTCACCCTGGAGTGTAAAGGTGACATGTAGCCTCAAGTGTGGGTTTCTGCTACAGTTTCATTTTAGAAGAACAAACATGTTGAGTGCCAGTGATGACTTTATCTTTCTGAATATCTCAGCCTTTCCCGGATGCTACTTTCAGACAGGGCACTATTGTTTGTCACACCAGTTGACATGTGGCAAACTACGTTGACTGAATGCAATGTGGAATTTCCCACAAATCCACGATGGGATGAAAAATCAAATTAATTCAAAACTTATTTCTGTGCCTTCTCTCTAAATAAGCGTGAGATCAGTCTCTCAGAAAAAATAATTTTCTTTTGTATTATGATTGATGTCAGCTAAGAATGGCAATGAATTGATCACTAAAATATATATATTGAAAATTTATGACATGTGCCACACTGTGGTGCAGTAGTTTGTTCTGCTATTTCACAGATCAAAGGTTGCTCGTTCATATTCTAGTGCCAGCCATTTCTTTGTAGGCTTTGCGTGTTTTTCCTATGTGTTAGTGAGTTTTCTCCAGTAACTCCACTTTCCTCCACCATCCAAAAAAAAAATGCTTGCTGACTGATTGGAGACTTTAGTCCCTAACTATTAGTCTCTAATTGTGAGAATGAGTGTACTGTGAAGGACTGGTGACCCATCCAGGGTAGATGTAGGCACCAGCAGGCCCCTATGATACCTGTTGTATAAAGCGTCTAAGATAATGGAAGGACACAATCAAATATTCCAAATTGCTTATGCAACATTCAAATGTTGTGGTTCAGGACATGTTTTTGTCTGCAGAGACAATGGGGAAAATGCAGTGCAAAAAACTATAGTTCATAGCATGTAATTCCCAGTTAATCCACCATGAATCAGAAAATACAATATTTGTATACAACAGGTTTTTCAAGAAAGAATTAATCTTGTTAAAAAGAGGGGTGTCTAAAAACAAACAAAATTTTGCAAACATGATTCAATGACTAATGGCTAAGTGTGTGTCCATGATTATCTATTTTTTTTTTTAGATTGGAATAATTGGTGGCTCAGGCCTTGACGACCCAGATATCCTGGAGGGCAGGACTGAGCGTTACGTCGACACACCGTATGGAAAGGTTTGTTGTGTCTTGTGAGACCAAAGCTGATGCTTGATTGGTCTGCAGCCAGAGGGATGAAGGCTGCTCAAAGCAGTGCTCATTTAGCTGTTTCATAACTCTTACAGACTCTTTACATGACACATATGTTCATATATGTATGTATGCATTATACAATACTATACTGTACTATCGTATTCATGTAACTTGACCTCCTGTGCTTCTTTCAGCCCTCTGATGCTCTCATCATTGGAAAGATAAAAAATGTGGAATGTGTGCTTCTTGCGAGGTATGGGATTGCTTTATTGCTTTATCTGATCTGAATTATTAAAACGTTTGGTGCCATCTAGTGGGTAAACATTGCACATGTCACATATGCCAGACAAAACGCTGTTATGTGGTGCATTCCAGCCAGGCAACCTGTAACTTGTGTTTTTCCAACCTACTACCCACGAATGTGTAATGGCATGGTAGTCAAACTCGTACCAGATCATTGTTGTCCCAGTCATGATGTCACACAGCACTCTAAACACCCTAGCATTAGCTACTTTTCAGCCTATTAATCAATACAAAGTACGCTAATGACCCTACAGTAATGTTGCTGTTATAATGATTAAGTGTTCATACAAGCCAGTATGTGGTTGAAAAAGAAAGTGAGCAGTCCAACCTATGCATGTGTGTGAGCAAGGAGCTGAGAGAACCTGACAGCTGTCAGATATGTTTGTTGTTTTTGGCATTGTTAAGGCTGACCATTCCTGTAATAAAGCAAAGGCTTTTTTGGATTTGTGTAATCGGCATGCACTTTTGGCAATTGAAATGAAAAAGAAGCATAATACTGTACGTTACAAAGTCAAAAGTCGTAACTTACAGATTGGAAAATACGAGTTACAGGTTCCCTGAAATGCACCATCAGTTTTACATTATCATTTTGCACTGATCTAAGAATTAACTAGAAGCAATATGATCTTGAAAGCTGTTTTTTTCTGTCCGCAGGCATGGGAGACAGCATACTATTATGCCTTCCAATGTGAACTATCAGGCCAACATCTGGGCATTGAAAGAAGAGGGTTGCACACACCTTGTGGTAACGACAGCCTGTGGCTCCCTCCGAGAGGAGATTCAGCCAGGAGACATTGTCCTCATAGATCAGTTCATTGACAGGTGAGTGGGATGTAAGTATGCTGTGTGTCTGAGTAGCATTTTGTCTGCCTATCAGAATATTGCTGATCTGTCTTGTTGGAGTCACTAGCTTTCATCATCATGAGGAGAAATGATTGTGACTGGGGATGAAATACCAATGTACCAACCAGTCCTTTTTTTTATCTGCTCACCCAAATATTTTGTCCTCTGTCACCTCATAACCTGTCCATCACTGCTGGTACAGTGGTGTCATTTGGCAGCCAAAGCAGATTTTGACTAAGAACGTTGTGGAGAAATAAATTTGCCACACACTTGCACAAAATGTTCAGAAACTATGGAATCGAAACCACCTATTTTCTCAATGTGTAAAGTAGACCAAAAGTGGGAAGTTTATGCAAACAAAGTGGTTGCATTATTTGCTGATATTTTCTGAACAATACCTGCAGTCCAAGTTGGTTTTCTGTTTGTTGCTATAATAATGGAGGTGTCCTCGCATGCAGGTGACTAATTTTTCTGTGTGATAGCTGCAAAAGCCATGTTAGACACATTTACCTAAGCCAATATTTGTTCATTGAAATTTGTTCATTGAGTTTTTGCTGGGCGCTCTGACGTGTCAGTTAAGGCATAATCTAACAAGAACTTAACAATAGAGATATTTTTGTAAACAATAGAGAGAATATTTTTGAGAGAGAAGAGAATAGAAAGAATAGAGAGAGAGAATATTTTTGTAAACATTCAGGGCTCCTTCCTGTCTCTCATGTTACATGTAGTGTATCACTTTCTCAGTTTAAAGTCTTGCATCTATTAGGTGTCATTCACTCAGTTGTACCAAGCCCTTGTTCACACAGGCATACTTTTTTGCAGATTCTGCTGAGAACTACTCCAACTGATATTGCATTTTCGTATTTTGCTCATTAGGAATTGACACTTCTTCCTCTCAAGTCAACCACGCACACTTGTGAACTTGAGATTATCTGTGCTCATTTATTTACATGGGAACCTACACTTTCTCAACAGTGCGTTACCCCCAGGCATACGCAGAAATACCTAAAGTGTAGTGTGACCCTGTGGGAGCGTTGTATGCGCTCAGCAAGCTGACAGCACAGATTCCACTCAATAACTCGATATGTGCAGAGGTGCTGTTGAGATAAGGAGGCTTATTTGTTTCTAATGAGGTGGTATACGGCTGGTTCAATTGAGAGGGTAATAAACTTCCCACAGTGGTGCCAGTGTGTTCCCCGGTGCATTTGTGTATGCCCGTGTCACGTTGCCTGAGGCCCGGCGCAGCCGCGTTGGTACGGCAGATGAATAGCTCACGCACCAGCATCAAGCACAGACAACATCTATTTATGAGAAATGAGGAAGTTGTTTGTTGGGACTTGTTCAGACTTGTCCAGCAGCATGTGACGGCATGTTTTCGAAAGGCCTAGCTTTATCGATGCCACTATTGTGTCACCAGTGCATGCTTGTTCTCTATGGCTACAAGTTTTGTTGAATGTTGAACATCTTGCAGGCCGAGTTGATGCAAGAAGTCAAGTTAATCTCTCTCTCCTTATAAAATTGCAGTTTAGCAGCATTGACATCAAACCGATTTGTTTTTCATATCTTATCTAAATGTAAGCATACGCAAAATTACAGTGTCATGTATATAAACTTGACAACTTTAAGTGCCAATAGAATGGTGTTACTTTAATAGACTATTGAGAGGTAAGTGTCAATTGCATAATGTCATGGCTGGAGAACAGTGACACAGTTTTTGACTCTCCTCTGAGTCTCACTTTCGTTTCACTTTTGTCTCACTGGCAGTGATAGTTGTCTTTAACATTGGACTCTCAGGGTCTCTATCAAAACCAGGTGTTTGGTTCCCCCTAGTAAGCTGTCCTGATTGTTTTACATTTGCCAGTGCTTATTGGAAAAGTGAGGAATTGCACTTTGTTATAATGTCAAAGCACTGCAAAGATCGGCAGAGAACTGTTTCTGGCCATCAAGTAAATGCTTCAGACTGCCTTCCGTAGGTTTGTCCTTTCAAGACATTTTTATGTCATTATGTTTTTAAAGTCTTTTGGCCCCACCCTTCTTTTCTAGCACAATAAATCAAAATAACCTCGGTAACAACTTATTTATATAAACTCTGTGGCCACCTAAGTCGCATGCACACATACTGATAGCACTCTTATGAAGGTACTTGATAGTTAAGATAAATAATACTCACAATTGATTAAAAGGGAAGAAATATAAAAATGTACTCGGTGTAAATATCCAGTCGTATTTCTGTAATTTGCACATGCTGACAAACCCACTGTGACAGATTTGTATTGGACACAGATGCAGGAGAAATTGTTGAATAGACCTATGCAAAATGTCTTTTTGCATTTTCGAAATTATTGGAATAACTGGCATTAAGAGATGTTGAAAGCCATTATTTTCTTTGCAAAAGTCATGCTGATAATGGAATGCCAGGCCACCATAACTTCTTTTTTTTTTTTGCCTAAATAGGCATTGTGCTCTGCTCAGGGTTTATCCCACACACTTTTTTTTTCAGTAGTATGTGGAGCTGCAGCTGCACTCGAACTAAGCACTGACGTCAGTCTTCCAATGCCAGTGTTGTGACTAAGAGCAAGGGTTGGGCATCAAGGTAAAAGATTGTTGTCAGTGTAGACATTCATATTTGAGATGTTTGAGATGATTGTGTTGTGCTCAAACAAAGGAAATAGAAGCTATGCCATGCACCGACACGCCCCCCCAAAAAATCATACCCTGATGTAACTGTGGGACAAATTAAACTTTTAGATGGACTCAACTGTTACTACTCGACAGGCTGGCAGTCTGCATAGAGATACAAAATCCTGTCACTGGTTGAATTGAGTCAGAGTTACAGGGGGACCAGCTGCTGCTTTGCCTCCTGCTGACTCAGCAGTGCTGTGAATTGGAGGAATGACTGATCTGGTATCAAGAAAGAGTCGAGGCTGCTGTGCTTTTCCATCTCTGGGTGGCTCTGAGAGGACTGTGCAAATCATGTTAAATAGTTTTAAGATGGAGCAGAGCTCAATCTGACATGGTGGTTGCTCTAGATAATTTTAAATGGAGAAGTTGTTTGAAATGTCTTTGTGCTTACTGAAAATTTCTACTGGTAGTCATAATATCACTTAACTTCATGTTGAAAACATTTGCTCATTTTCATTTTGCTTGGTGCTTCCTGTTTATCAGGACAACCAAGAGAGCTCAGACGCTGTATGACGGGCAGTCGACCAGTCCTCCAGGAGTGTGTCACATCCCCATGGCGGAGCCTTTTTGCAACAGAACCAGAGAGGTTAGTCCACAGCTATCTGTTCTTGTATCCAATTTTGCATGTTTGAAATGCAAAACTTCCTAGCTTCAGGATTGTCGGATTGGCAGATTTAACTGTGATAATGTAATAGTAAGGAACTGGTTTGTATAAAAGTACTTTTCAAATCTTCATGACCACTCAAACCGTATTTAAATATAGGAGGAAATCACATTTAGACTCATTCCTACACTAGTGGCAGAGACCACCTCTGATATGTAAGCGGTCAATTAAGCACTGACCTTCCATTCCAAAAATGACCGGGCTGCCCCTGAGCCACAGTTGAAGTGATAATAACAGCGGAGGATGCTCATATTGTTGACGTTTAATATAATGAAGTAGTCCATAAATTGTGTATGGGTTACCCTTGACAAGTAGGATTCAAGAATTTTTTTTTTCTGTTATCTCAAAAAAAAAAAATTTTCAAATGCAGATTTTGCATTGTGGCCATTTGTAATTATGTACACTTCCATGTAAAATAAATATAAATCCACCTGTCTTCAGCTTTGTTTACTCAGAACTAGTGGTGATTCGTTAGAATCAGTGAAGCAGTATCTGAATAGATTTTTTTTTCTGGAATGTGTGTACAATGCAGTGTAAATGCAAATTAATGTTGCCTGTTAACAATAAATCCTCCATGCATAAGAAAAGCAGTGCATCTTAGTGACTGGACCTTACAGCCTTGTTACAGTTACAGCCATGTTAAAAGGACATATACCTGTACAAGTGGGAGTGGTTTAGTGGAATAGTTTTCCAGACCAAGTTATTGTTCAGCTTTTATTACAACTCATTCACAGTTGTAGGCATGGCTGTGGAAACAGCTTCTGCATCTTCTCTGACTATCCTCTAACCATTGTCTTGGAACAGGTATTGGTCGAGGTAGCACGGAGCCTGGGGATAAAGTACCATGCCCGAGGGACTATGCTGACCATCGAGGGGCCGCGCTTCTCCTCACGCGCCGAGAGTCTGATGTTTCGCCAGTGGGGGGCCGACGTCATCAACATGACGACCGTGCCAGAGGTGGTGCTCGCCAAGGAGGCAGGTCTGTGCTATGCGAGCATCGCCATGGCAACAGACTACGACTGTTGGAAGGAACACGAGGAGGCGGTGAGTGGCGGGCTGGGGGTCCGAACCTGTCGGTGTTCCTTCTGTTTGCATCTTGTGAATTATTGGCTACAAAGGTTGAAGTCTTTAGTCAGTCCAGTAAGCAGTAATACATTTATATCTAGTATATGTTGTATAGTATATCCTATCCTTTAATAGAGTTGGTTATCATATAACATTATGTGCATGAGGTCCTTCACTGCATTACTTTTGGTTGATTGACTACATTTTGTATGTATGTATGTATGTATGTATGTATGTATGTATGTATGTATGTATGAATATGTATATATTTAGATTCTGAAGTATTTTAAGGTATCTTATCAGTCAGATATTACAGTAGGAAATTAGGAATATGAGAATATTCCAAAAACAGATTACCATAATTGCATTTGTGCTATGGGATACAAACAGAGGTTTTTCTGTCTGCTGTGGAGTGCCTGTGGTTTTTTATGGCTTCCTAGTGACCTCAGACACTCTGGATAATGCAGAAGTGTGCGTGGGCGCATTTGGCTCATGTGCTGCCGATCCAACCCAGCTCACAACTCCACTTCCGAGTTCCTGCAGCTGACCTCTTCCCCCTCCTGTTGTAGAAGGCTCGCCACATCCTTCCGCCAGCGCGCCCCCCCCCCCCCACACACACACACACATACACACACACATACACACACACACACACACACACACACACACACACACACACACACACCCTCCGTCCTCACACTACCTCCTGTCTCCCCCTCCTTATCCACCCCGTTAGCTGGCTTGTCTCCGGGCCTCCGGTGCAAGCCCTGTCAGAGGAGGTTGAGTCACACTGAGTCATCGGCTACACTGTCTTTATCCTGACAAACACGACAAAAACATGAACCCAGTCATTGAGACTGACATGAAAACAGAGGAGGCCAAAAGAGGCCAAGGGAGCTGAGGAGTTTATGAGAGTACACGCAATGTCTGGTTGAGTAATTAATCACATAAACTTGTGCAGATTAGGGTTGAACTGAAACTTCACAGCTGATCAATCAGCATACACCTTTAGGAGTTTGTGTCCCGGTTGGTTGTGAATAATGTGATGATTGTTAGTGTCATAGCAATAGCTGATACTACATAATCAGTCATTGGTGGATTGGACAATTGAGCTGTCACTTTCAAAACAGCATACTGACATTCGCATCTGCACTGATGGGTATTATCTATACTGACAGCAGCTGAGAACCTGTTGTGAACTTGCTAGTGAAACTAACTATTAAAAAGCCAGTCTTGATTTACAATCACTTACTAAAATGATAAGTGGTTTATAATGAATAAGGAAGAGCCAGCATCGACCAATACTGATACCTTAAGTGTGCTGCTATAATTTTAAATATAATTTTTAATATTTTGGAGCCCACATTTTTAAATGCTATGCAAATAAAAGATTATTTTATTATTTATTTTATTTTGAGTTCATAGATTGATTAGTTCACAATATAAGACATAAAATCCTCATAATCTGCTTCAGCTTAATCTTTTTACTCTTCTTCCACTTGCGGGTGTTCCCCTCAGGAGTTACCACAGTGAGAAATGATGAATATTATATACGAAAAATATATAGTCATGGTATATTCTAATTGCATCTGCCACATTAATGTTTCCGAGTGTGTCTTTCGGGTTGCTCACATTGTACACCATGTTGTTTTTAGCTTTCAGTAAAGCAACATGTGAAAGTATTTTTTAGCAACACAACGTAACTGGAAGGAAGTGAAATTTGCATTGCTCCAAGTAATGTTTATGACTTGGTGGCTGTATTTCTCCTTTTGTCCCGGTTTAGGTCTGTGTTGACAATGTGTTGAAGACAATGAAGGAGAACGCCAACAAAGCTAGCAGTATCCTGCTAACTGCAATACCGCAGATTAGTCAGATGGAATGGGTTCACACAATGAAGACCTTGAGAGTAAGTCCTTTATGATGATTCATTTCCATTTAGTTGGTCTATGGAAAAGTGATGAAAGCTCTGTTTACCTTTTGGCTCAATTTGGCTTCGATCTGATTTACAGTATCCTCTGTGTCTCCACCATCTCCTTTGTCTCTTCATAAAATTATCAAACTGTCTACATTGTGAGAGCTCTCGAAACAGGCCATTATTACCATGAGACTCAAGTACCATAAGTGGTTCCCTCCACTGAATTAAGACGCTGTCGCTGTGCTGCACTTTCACCAGGTCTAAATTGAATGGAAGTTAAAATCAACATTAAGCATGAGGTTGCACATTACAGTGTTGACTCATCTAAACCCATGAATCATTAATTGCACTAGGTGGTTTTATCCCTGATATAAACATCCTCTGTAAAGGATATGTCCAGCATTTGCATTTAAGTAATTTCAACGTCCTTGATACAACTGATATAGCTAACCATTCTTCATTTGGTTGGTAGGTATTGTTGATTTCTTAAAAAAAAAAAAAAAAGTAAAAAAAAACCCCCAGCTCTCATAAATGCAGGAAACTGTAAGCTTTGAGCCTCAAAACCACCCAGGATCCAAATCCTGGACTTCTGATATGATTGACATATAGCTCTTGCTTCTTTATCTATGTTAGATGCACTGTATTATGTAAAATAAGATGTCTGTTCCTTATGTTGCAGTCAATGGCACAGTCTTCAGTAATGTTACCAAAACATTAACAAGATACTGAAGTAGTAATCTTACATGGATGCCCCAGACACCACCCTGTCGGACACGGACAGCAAACTCAACTCTGCCTGTGGATTAATCAGCAGTGAATCACAAGGAAGTGCCTCTCATAAACGATGCATGTGCAATTTTGAGTTTCTGTGTTTTTCTGCGTGACTTGCGATACAAATTAAAACCATCCTGACCAACGCTGCCCTCCCCACTCCCTCGTCAACCTTCTTCAAACTGATTCACAGGTCTCTCCTTTTCTCCCTTTAGGTCAGGCTGATGTTTAGACACTAAACATTTAATGGTGCAAAGAATTTAAATCTCAAAGCTTGTATAAGTCTTAGAGGTTTTATATATATATTTTGCTGGTCAATTCAAATTTGCTGTCAATTATCAATTTCTTTATTGTTAATAATGCAGGATACAATTGTTTGCAAGTTTATCACACAAATAATGTTACTGCCTTAGCCACAGTTACGGTACATTTCAAAATTCAATCCCCCAAAATATTTGCTGGATTCACTCAACTGTTATCTCAGAATTTGCTGGAAACATGACAGCCAGACTTTGTTAGAAAAACACATTTGTCATAGCACAGTGTTCATTTCTCTCTTTGGCCTAATTGTTTTTTTATATTTTCTATGGTGACTGATCTTTTCACTGCTTTTTGTGAAGTGATTCATGACCAACAGTATTTCTCTCTCACTCAATCACACACTGTTTTACAATGCTGTTAAGTTAGAAAATGAAGTGTTTGGAACCTGACAAATGTGAGTGCATCTGTCAGGGATGAGAGGGAGTCTGGCACGTTTTAATTGTTTGATAAGATACAACTCTTCACTGTTACGAATTACTGTTTTCTCATTGTATCCTAGTCTCAGCATAATCAATGCCTTATACAGATTCACTTGATCACAAAAACAGAAATATTAGGTTTTCAAGTTGGTGAAACATTAAAATGTTAAGAAAACTGCTTCAGATGTGTCTTGAGTCATTACAAGTCAACACTGTGCAAACATAGTGTCAAACTCCATCCTGTTTGGGGAAAAAAAGTAAACACAATGTTAAATATAGTGGGGTTTCATTTTCATCAGTGATTTTATTTATTTATGGGTCAAGGGTTATTTGAAGTATGGCTTAAACTGATTAATCGATGTGTACTGAATTTCTAAAACTATAAACTGGAGATTTTTCATTTAGCTGGGCTCCCAAAAGCTATAAAAACTGCCTCTGAACTTGGCTAATATTTAATCTTCTGTCTGCATTACATCTCCTTTGTACATTCATTAGTATTCCCCGTTTGCCTTTCTCGATTGTCTTCACAGCACAATTCTGCAGCGTGTCGGGCTGTGGGCTTTTAACTCTTGAAGGGATCCAGAAAATCTTCTTCAGACAAAAATATTAAGTGAAGGTCCTATAATTCAGGGGTCTCAAACTCCATTTACCTGGGGGCCGCTGGAGGCAGGGTTTCCACAACAAAAGCTTTGTTCAAAAAAATTGCAGTATAATTTAACCCATTTACACACACACACACACACACACACACACACACACACACACACACAAGCATGTGCGAATCTATTTAAAATGAAAAGCCATCAAACACACACACACACACACAAAAAGCATGCGTGAATCTATTAAAAATGAAAAGCCATCAAACACACACACACACACACAAAAAGCATGTGTGAATCTTTTTAAAATGAAAAACCATCAAACACACACACAGGCGTATGTTAACTGAAATGACACCAGCTCACACGAGTGTGTGTGTGTCTGTGGATCTATCTGAAATGAACAGTCAGCTCTCTCTCACACACACACACACATGCACCTATCTGAAAAGTCAAGTCACACACACACACACACACACTCAAATGTGTGTGAATCTGAAACGGAAAGCCATCTCTCACACTGAAATAAATTTGGCTCTTACTCACACACACACACACACACACACACACACACACACACACACACACACACACACATACACATACCTAGTTCACATACCTGAACTGGAGTCAGCTTGATAACTCCATTAGTGCGGATCAAGCACTCTCACACACAGGATTGTATCAGCCCACATTGGAGAAGCTTATTGTCACTAAACAGAGCAACAATTTCAGGCGCCTAGGTTAATGCATTTGTATGTATGTACCTGTATCCGAACCATGCTTTTAAATATTCAAAATGCATACTCAACAGCCTTTGCAGCAAAAGCAAATTCAGTATGTCAGCAGATTCTAAATGTCTGCATATGCTGTTTACAGGGTGTGAAATTCCCAACTGGATTCAAATGTTCAATTTCCATTTTATTCACTAGTACCTCTCTGTAACTAATAACACATCGCACAGCATATAAATACGACAAAACCTCTGCCTTAGCGTCTTAAAAATTTGGATAAAATGTAAAATATCTGTACAAACAGTAAATGGACTTTCAGGTCTCTGCAGTAATGCTTTAAGAATAGTGTGTCTCATTCAAATGTGTTGGTTGGTTAAAATTTTGACGAGGAAAAACTTTCAAAATGTTTATCACTTTAGCTTCATGAAACTAACACTTCTTATTTAGAAAATACAACACGGTAGAAATAGTAAAACTATACATTTTAATATGGAATTTCCTCTCCAAAGCTCGATGCATTGTATTGGACACATAGTCACTACAGCAGCCCCGCACGCGGATAAATAACCCTGATTTCGTTTGGAATAAAACACAGCTTCAGCGCAAGCAGACTTCATAAATAAATAAGCGCAAACTTCACAGCCGACGAGTCTCTCGAATTGCTTGTTGTGGGGCTGCAGGCCTCTGCAGGCCCAGCTTCCGGCAGCTTTCCTCACACAGACCGCAGGAAGGCCACCACCTCTGCGTGGCCCTGCTCCCGGGCCAAGTCCAGGGGCCGACAGTCCGTGTGGTCCCGGGCCTGCGGGTCCGCACCGAACTGCACCAGGAGGCGCACCGTGTCTTCGAAGCCCCCTCGGGCCGCGTCGTGCAGCGGGGTGCTCCCGGTGCGTCCGTCCGCCCGGTTAGGATCCGCTCCTTGACTCAGAAGCAGCCGTGCTACCGGCGAGCTCCCCATCATCATCACCTGCACCCGGGAGGAGAGGGGAGGGTAGCAATTAGAAATATATGATCTGATTTTTTTCTTTGACTTGATGTTTTTGCTATTATTATTATAATAATTATTGTTGTTGTTGTTGTTTTTTAAGATTTACATGGGAGTTACTGTATGCCAAGTCATGGCGCACTTTACACTGCCTCCTATTCTGTTGGGTTTTAGGTATGAACTCTAATTCTGATAATGTTTGAGTTACTAAACAGCCTAGTTTTATCTGTAGAAGTCATTTGGGATATAAGCAGTAAATATCGCATGCCCTAAAATAGCATGCATTTAAGTATAAAAATATTTGTACTGGACATCAATAATTTCTAAACCCTGGTTGCGGCTCGGACCCTCGCTAATATAACAGAGCAAAATCGTGTTCGTCTCTGAGCGTGTGAAATAAAATTAATTAAATCACACAGATAGATCAAGATAGATCCAACAACTCTTTTCTACCCAATGATCTAGTGATATTCGTAGCTCATAACATCACATATACGCACTGCAGAGATGAGAGGGTGGAAGAGGACGCACACACTTGATGTTCTCCACAGAAGACGGCTAAATACTCCGCATTTAATACACTAAAAACGAACCTATACGCGCAAAACCTCATCCGAGGTTTAGGATGAACATACTTTCGATCCTTTGATGTTTCAGTGATACTCATCTGTCATCTGTCAAGCTGTTGAAGTTGTGTTGACATCCTCCGTCTTACTGTCATAGTAATAGAATTGCAGATGAATAAGACCAACATGTCTGATGTGAACGAACTGATAGTTTGGTTTCTCTTACCTTGATATGGTTACTTTTATATCCAACTGCAAGCCGAGACGTGTGAATATAATTAGCAAAGTTTGCAGCGCACATGAAGAGTTGCGCGGTTTCGCATTAAGTATATAAAAGCAGGTAAACCAGACGGAACAGCCTGGGGGATACTGTTGCAGGTATGGGAAACATCTAGTGACAACAACTGCCCAACCGAGGCGATGGGAGGACACATGAGGCACATCTGCGGAGACCGACCTGCAGCGCGGTGCGTCCGAAACGGTTCTCCCCGTTCACACGGGCCCCGGCCCGCAGCAGCTGCTCCACGGCTGCCGTGCTGCCGGTGGCTGCGGCCGTCGTCAGTTCATCCTCCAGGCTCATGGCCATGCCGGCAGGTCCGGGCAACAGTGCCCGGGCAGCAGCCCCTGGATAAACCGCTCCGACGGGCCGCCCGGTGATGTCTGTGCTCGGCTGGAGGTGTGTGTGTCGGGAGTGAGGGGGGGGGGGGGGGGGGCTCCGCTGGGGTAGTCTGGTCGAAGTGACACCGGCTCCTACTGGCTGTCAGGCAGCTGATACTCACACCGTCCCTGGCTGCTCGCAATATCCAGGCAGCCGCTGCTCCGGCTGGGTGTAGTGAACCATGGCAGGTCCACAGCTCGGCGGTGTGTGTCCAGGCTTGCCCGTGTTCTGAATGGGTGACGTCACAGCTGCATTCGCCCCGTCGTGCGCATGCACGAAACTTGCTTTGGGAGCAGAGGCAGCAGTCTCTGCTTCCTCCTGCTGCTGTCTTTCCTTCTGTTCTTCGTCCGCCTCCTCCTCCTTCTATCCTTCCTCCACCACCACCTTCTCCTGCCATTCTACCCCACTTCCTATTCTTCCTCCTCCATCTCCTCCTACTCCTCCTCCCCCTCCTCTACCGCCTCATCCTCTTCCACCTCGTCTTCCACCCATGTTTTTCTTCCTCCTTAGTGCTGGGAGGAGGCTGCTCATCCTTTCATATTAGCCACAGTTAATATGTAATGTTGATCCCTGAAACAGAAGTTTGATAGAATATGTATTGTTGCTGTTATTACTGACAGTATCATTATGCTGTTTTTGATGGTGATTATGATGATGATGATGATGTTTATTATTTGTAGCAGTCGAAGTAGTGTGTATGTGTCCCAACAGAGCAGGTAATATAAGGGATGGTTGATGGATTATTGTGACTTTACCATGCCCGATCTACAAACTGACCAAGCTCCTATTAGCCGCTGGAAATCATGTGAAATAACACAGTTTAATGGTAGTTTTACTTGTAAAGTAAAGAAGGATGTGACCGTCTGTGTCTAGTATTGACCAGTGGGGTATGAGGATGCATAAGCTGTGTGCAGGCCAATAGTCTGTGTAGAAAACTAAATAGGTGGGATGTGTTGGGCATAGGCAGTTGCCCCCAGAGGCAAAGTCATCCTTGCATACCTGATGGATGTTTATCTTGGCAGACAGACAAAACGATGAGGTTCTGTTGGGCCCTGGAGTCATGAGACACTAACTGAGCTTAATTATACCCCCCCCCCCAAAAAAACCCAAAACTGATACCAACTGCACTATAGCAAATTATGGCTATAACAAAGTGAAATAAACAATATTAAGAAGTTGGTCAGATTTTAGCTGGAGATATTTGTCTCCATGATAGGAAGTGAAACTGTGTTTGGCCTCAGTGTTTGCAGTTGAACTTGTTAGGTCACTGCTTGAAAAAAGAATTTTCCTTTTGAATGTTATTTACTGTACACGTGCCAGGCCTCTGTGGAGGAATGTGGTCTTTAATTGATCAGTGAATGGAATGTGTCTTTGGGTGAGGCGAAGGTGGATGGACTGATTGTTGTTGATAGAAGAATATTTACTTCTGTTTAAAACAAGATTGAGACAAATATGAGAGTAGTGGAGTTGTTTTTCAAACTTGTACTGGTAAATATGCAGACCCTGCAATGGCTGCTCTTGGGCCATTTTTCATCTCATGTTTACCACGATAAATGAAATCCTTCACACTGTTGTTTAATATTTTTTAAACAAATTTAGTCTCATGATGACCAGCTTTGTGAATGTTGCTTTGTGTTTATGTGCTGTCAGTGTACCAGCAGAGTGCTTCATTATTTTTTATAAATTGTTTGCGAGATGCATAAATAAAAGAAAACAAAAAAATTAAGTTACATTTTCAACTTAAAATTTCCGTCTCTTAAAACCTTAGATGCACCGTGTAATATCCCAGATAAAATCAGAATCGCAATGTGGAAAATTGTTTTGAAATTGAAAAAAACCTAAGCAAAGCAAACCCACATGTGAATGCATAGAGGTACAGTAACCACCTTGGTTTGACAACATACAATAAACATTTATTCAGACAAAATAGTCTGGGTATTAAAGTTATGCATTTACATAATTGTTTTTAGTTCTCCTGACAATACAAAGCAGCAACTGTCTGAAGTATATCATTTTGTTTAAATCCATTGAATAAACATAAGATGTTTTTTTTAGTTCTTACTAGGTGCTTGTTCTTGCTGGCTAATTTGTACCATACACAAAGATTTGGTCTATAAAATGTTAATCTCTCGCAGTCAAATTTTGTAATGAGTGGGAAGTAAAATCGCACCCTGAAAATATACTTTAGCTTCTGTTTCACTTAACAGCAAGATAAAATCTGTGTCTGTATATGTGTGTGTGAGACAGGGTGAGAAAAGCCTCAATTGTGTTTTTATAAGTGCAAATGTAAGCAGACCTGCTAGGAATGTGTGTTTGTCTCTAGGTTCACAGTCAGCAGAGATGGAAGCTGTGTGGGTGGAGGTGTGTTGGCCTGGAAGTCCCCTGAGTGTGTGTGCATGTGTTTGTGCGTTCTTATGTGTGTGCATGTGTGCATATGTGTGTGTTTGGTGTGAGAAAAAGTACTGTGAATGATTACAGGCGTTATGGCTTATGCCTTTTATGTTCTGTTTAAAGTATGGAAGAGTAAACAGTTCACAATTTTACATCAGGAAAATAGCTGGGATTTTGTAGGGGACAATTAAAGCTTGCTTTTAATAACAACCAAGGCCATCATCAAACATGTCTGACATAGCGGTTTTTCTTTGTAGGGATGGACTTTATGACATCAGTGCATTTGGAACGTTCTTTTGGTCAGGAAAACGCCTTTGCAAGAACGTCCTCCTCGTCAGTGCTAAATTTAGTGACAAAGTTTGAAGAAAATGGTCCATAGTGATGTGGCCATCATTGTAATCAGTCAGAGCCTCATGGTGTTTCTCTCTTGGAGAAATGTATGCCTTGGTCAAGCTCTTAGTGTTTTCATGTTATACCACAAAGCTTTTGAGGACGAATTTACCTTGTGTTTGCTTTATCGATAGCTGTGTTGTTGATTTTAATGTCTTATTTTTAATCACACTTCTGTCTGTTCCAAAACATTTCTTGCACACTAACATAATATGTTAGTCGTTCAAACCACAGCTCATGTTAGCTTAGAAGGGGAATACCTAAGTTCTCATTCCAGACAAATGAAATCACCTTCTGCTGACGGTTTATTGGAATTTCATTCTTTCTTTCTCATTACAAAATGGTTTTCATTGTCTGCCCCTCTGATTGCTATAGGATAACACTTGGCACATATTCAGAATTATTTAGAGACTGACACCTGATCATAATGTGCAAAAAATGCTTTTTTGGACAGTAGGACACTTTTAACTTAACTTTTAACTAAACTTTTTATATTGCAGACTTTTTTTGTTTGTTTTGTTTTGTTATTTTCTTTCAAGCTCTATTTCTTCTTCCTTGGTCATCTCCACATTAAAGAGCTGACTTGGACAAATTAAAAAAGTCACAGTTAAATAAATGTTGCAAATGTATGTTAAGTAGGCCAGTAAGTATGCTTTCTCCAGGTACAATTTCCTCCTACTCTCCAAACGTGTGTGTTTAGGTTGAGTGAACTGGTGACCTGTCCAGAGTGTTATCCCTGCCTTCACCCAATACGGTATATGCTGGAGATAGGTACTTGCAGACCCTCGGAACACCAATTTCACCCAAAGTGGGTGAAATGACAGATGAATGTTACCCTGGTTGTGCCTCTACCCTGTGGCATACACACTGGTTTTGGGGTAAACTGTGTATGCAAAGAAACAGAACTGATTGCTACCAAATAAGTTCTATAAAATCTGTAGTAGTTCACCAGGCTGTTCATTGTCAAATGTGTCATCACTGTGAGAACTGTTCATAGAACTGTGGCATCTCCGACGCTCTGACATTAATGCCAAGCTTACATTGCTTAACAGTTTAGAGAAGTTCTGTTATGCCACATTTTTACTTGTGTCTTTATCTGACCTTTTGACAGATCAAGCTTTTACACCACCACTGCTCAATACCTGAAAAACACTTTACAAACCATGTCTTAGGTTAAACACATATAATTTGATGGTGGTATCACTGTAAGTCATGTTATGGTGGTGTGCTTGTTTTGAGGTCCACTTGTGGCAACACGATCAATAAGCATGAAGAGGCCTTTGTTCATGGTCCACAAAGGTCATAATTTGTATCATAATAATAATAATAATCATATTCAGCTGCATTGTTTTAAGAATTCGATTTAGAATTTAAAAGTTTTAGTGGTATCATAGACTCAGGGCCATCATCCGACCCCCAATGCTCCTGGGTGCTACCAGAGTGGTGGCTTTGGGTGTGTTGACAATTCAAAAAATATAAATATCATAAATAAAAAGAAAAACAAGATTAATAAGAATACAAAACAGTGTTGGTAAAAAAAACTTGTCCATGGCAAAAACCGGATCCTGTATTGAATATCCTCTTCAGGTGGTTTTTCAATAGTTGTGCCAGGACAGAGATTATCTGCACGGAAGTGGCGGCAGTGTCCTCATACATCAGTGAGTGCTTTGTCTACACTTCTTTGAGGTCAGTTTGATTGTGCTCTGCTTCCGAGAACTCAACTAAAGTCTGCTTGATTATCTTTTTGTTTGTCAAATATAAGCCAGTGCAGGGGACATATTAGGAATCTCCTGTGTTAGGTCGAAAGGAAAACTGGTACATCCTGTGAAAATATTTACAGAGATATAAATGTGGTGAGGTAGGCACAAGGTTTGCACATGACACATCATACGCACATTATTCAGACGCCTCAGATCAATTATCAGGTGGAGAATCATCCCACGCTTTAGCTATGTGTCATAAGGGTAAAGAGTTGTCTGTAAACTGTATGGTAAACAAGTTGGAGAATTTAGGCCACAATGACAAGAAATGGCAGCGCCAAATGTAATACTTAATGTGTGTGTGTGTGACTTTATTTTGGAATTTTAGTTATCATTTTCCGCTGTTGAGATGTATATTAAACCACCAAAAGCTAAGCATGTGTAAAAAACAGTCACACTCTGACCGAAGTAGTTTCACATTTCTGTAAACATCTTCACCTTAACATTTGACACAATATATTGCCTCTAAGCAGCAGCGCAGATAGGTTTTTTGAACTGGGGGGGACAAAGTTGTCAGCAAAAAGGTTTTTTTTTCCAAAAGTGAGGGGGACGCATCAACGTGCATTCAAATCTGGGTAGGTCGAATCCCACCTGACCCACCCTCCATCTGCACCCATGCTTCTAAGTGTCACTGAGGGTTGGCTGCTTTTTTCTATTTTAAATATCTTCTAATAAAAAAAAGTTTGTGTTGAGTTTAGTAAATCCTTTTCGTTTCAGAGTTTATAAGGTGAGCTGTACTGCAGCTGCCAAATGCTATCTATGTGCCCCCTTCTGTCTAGTTTCAGCATGCACACATGATAGTGACAATATCTATTTTTGAGTGAGTATGAGGCCTTTGAGGCCTCAGAGTGTCTTGGATCTGAGCTGCAGATGGGTAGTGCTGTTTGGCAGGAGAGGAGGGCGGTAGCTGAGACCATTTTGCTTCCGCTACTGTTTCTCTGGTAGTCACATGCAGACTGAGCAGCTGTGCATTGCCAACACATTGTTGAATGACTGTCTTGAGCCACCAGGCCACCTCCATGGTAATGTCATAATAGATAGACTCATGGAAAGAACGAGACACCGAGTACACCGGAGGAATTAGCCACTTAAAGGCTAACATACGGTTTTTACTGGCCAACTAGTTGACTGAGTTTGCTCTGACAAGGCGCCTTTTGTGCCTACACAAGAAGCGTGTGCCTGGGGTCAGAGTTAGGGCACATGCCAATATTGCAATTTTTAGCTCCTTGATTCTGTGTGGAGATATTAAAATGAGGCTCTATTGCCAGTCCAAGGCTGCTTATTTATCTCAGATGAACTACTCTGTAATAAAAAAAGGCACCATTGCAGTTACTCCAATGGTTAGACAATGATTAACAATGAGCTGATATCACTCCCAATCATTATGACTGTGATTACCATCAGCACCTTGAGATATGATTACATCAACACAAGCACTGGTTCCATGAAATGTACATAAATGTGAACCTTAGTATTTACTCATCCCATAAATGCTCCACTACAAAGCAGTTTCAAACAATTTGAACAACAAACAGTTGTTTCAAACAGGGTGAACTGCATACCTTTGTCTTTCATTTGCCAAGGTACAGCAGACTGTAGCCTTGCTTGAGGTTCATTTTACAGTATGGTAGCATGCAAGGACCCTAATGGAAATGATAGAAAAAAAAGTTATGAGACTCAAAGTGCTAACATCAGTCTCAATTAACTAATCCCTGTGTAACTGATGCTGCCTATGAAAATCTGTTTACCTCCACAGCATGCCGGATGTAAAACCATCTTGAGGTTTCTTTTTAGTGCCCTATTACATCAGATCAGCTCTTCCCCTCAGTGAGTTCCGGCCAAAGCCAGTCATGTTGGCTCTCTGAGCTGTGTGGGTGGAAAAAAAAAATCTCTGTCACAGTTGACATCTGCTTCATTTAAAGGTCTGACATAAATCTAGAGTCAGTGTCATGGGAAGATTAATAACTAAAAGAAAGTTGGATACTTTAGGATTGGGAAAAAGACCATTTTTTCTGGCAGCATTCATATTTCCACCTTTTAATATATATAAGCACTTATATATAAAAACACTCAGTGTGTTTTCATTGAAGGACAGCAGAGACAGAGATAATGGCAGCTCTGATGTGTTTGTGCTGAGGGTGTGGTCGGTTGCCGTCTGAATGAAAGACTCAGCTTAAAGGCTGATGGGCAGTCAAGTCTGTAAGGTTAACATGGAAGTGGTCTCAGGTTTCTCCTGTTGTGAATAATAATGCTCCTGTATGCTGACTTCCTGCATGCTTGCCATTGGTGGTGTGCATTGCTGGGCCCTCCAGTGGGTTGGTTGAGATGATTAGTCACCGGTAGCAGAGCATGGTCTGATCCCGACTACAGCTCAACCTGATAACATTTCTGGGCATAGAGGGAATTTCAATTAACTTCCACATGAATAGTTAGATAGGTTTATAAATGGCACAGATATTTTCCATTTATTATATAAAACATTAAGAATCCAGCTACTGGGGCAGCATCTGGGGCAGGGTTAAGTGTTATGCCCAACAATACTATGACATGTAGGCTGCAGGGATAATGATAATATTACTACTGCTTTTTCCTTTCACTGTTTTATCGTTGACTAAAGACTGTCACACTCCTGTCCTGTTAAGTGCATTGTTCCACTTCCCGTTTTTTGTTGTCCCTTTGTCTTGAAATGTCACTAGTCCCTTGTGTGTAAAGTCTGTCTCTTCCCTGGGCTCTTGGAGTGGTCCAGACAGACCTCTCGTGTTCGCTGTGTACCCACTTTCTCCTAGTGTACCCTGTTTTGTGACCGATTTTTGGATTTTGGAATTACCCTTTTACCTGCCATTCATCTACCACTGCCCACTATATTTGACATTATAGTGACTCATTTTCCGTGAATTCAACTTTCTGTGTTTTCACATATACAGTATGAGAATTTAACAGTTCCTGCATTTGGGTTCTTAACTTTTTTCTATCTTCTCCCAGTCGTGACAAAGGCAATGGATGAAGGTGACCAGTGCTTTTGGTGTTATTCCTGTAAAATGAACAGAAAGAGAAACCAAGGGGTTTTCTCAGGATAATGATGATTATAATTCATTCCCTATAAAGGTACTTTGACTCCTGACCGGCATGCCAATGTGGTGACAACCATGTATTTAAAAGGAAGACCTTTGCTTTTTTATCATGCGTTTTGTTTGTTATTAAAAGCGTTCATAGTCCTTATGTGATTTTAAATGGTAATTATCTTTATGATCATCGTTTTACTGTCATGAGCTCAGCTTAGCTTTTGTAAAAGGCAGTGTTGCTGTGCAGTTGATACTCATGGATGTTTTGTTTTGTCACCACCAGAGGGCAGAGTGAACACTAAAATAAACTGAGGCAGCCTGATTGAATTGTAGTAAAGTGGGCCCCCTCCCACCCCCCCATCTGTGCAAATATATTCACAGTTTCACTTAAAGTAATGGGTCCAGTTCTAACATGTTGAAACAGTATAGAAACTGCAGTTGAATACAGATAGAACAGAATAATGTTCTTTGGGGTTCGCTCTACAGTTACAGATGACTAGATGACTACAGATGAAGTTTTTCTTCATTTATTCAAATCAATCAGTCCAAACTGCTAAAAAGATTTTTACATTTCTGTCTCTAATCACTGCCTCTTTGCCTTTTCTCTGCCTTTTTGTCTCAGTAAATATCAGAATCAGAGACACAATAATGATCTCTCTGGTAAATTGGGAATAATACAGTTATGGCTACCATGATGATCCGTTGCCTAGTTCCAGTGAACAAAACATATTCTAGATTACTAGGACCAAATGCAAGATGTTGAAGTCAGCAGTAAGGAGATGGAGGCTGCGGCCATGCGGTTTGAGCCGCTCTCAGACAGATAATGTGTGTAGTCACCCAACCTCTCCTCAGCCCTCCCCCACCCCCCACCTCCTCTGCCTCCCACATCAACACCATCCCTGCGGGCAATATGAGACGTCTGGGAGAGCAGAGGGGTGAAACTGGAGAGATGGCGCAGTCACTGGCCCATGTAATAGAACGATAGAGGAGTGTGCTGGCATGGACACACACACCCACACATGCACACAGTCACATATGCATACGCACACACATGCACTCTCACTCACACACACAGTGACATATTTGTATGTTGCATGTGAAATGATGAGCATTTGATTTGAAGTGTTTGGACCACAGCACCCAGTAGTCCATTGCATTAGTCTAATCTCTAATTGCATTCTTTCCAGCTTTCTGTTGCCACCCATGATCTATTTGTAGGTTTCAGGTAGTTTCAATAAAATAACTTCTTTGAATTAACCTTACCACAGTTAAAACACAAAAAAGACAAAAGCAATCCTTAAAACAAGAAGATAGAAGTGATGCTGCTTTTTTTCACAATTAGTTGTTTTGATGGTGAGCAAAACATAAAGCATAAAAAATCTGCCAGCATTGAGCACAGATGGAAGTATGGATGTGATTTCATCATCTTCAGTGAAATAATGACTTCGATGAAATCTGCACTTTTGTTTCCAGACCGCTTAAAGCTGAGCAAACACACATGACACACACCTTGTAAATGCAAAGAGGGAATTTCACCTTGCCCCCAGGATGGTAATTTCTCTGTGTTTACTACTGGCACAGCAGCTTTAGCCGCTTCCTGTCATGTGATCTGACTGTCTCCAAGAGGTCTGGACCAAACACCTGTTGTCAGGAAGCAGGCAAGGGAGGGAGGGCAAAAGCTCTCATTAGGGACCAGAGCATTACCATAGCAAACATGTAAACACAGGCATGAATGCATGCAGGCACAAAGACACCATGGACCTGTCTGTCTACAGCCTTTATGTGTCTCTGGCTTTCTGTCTGCCCCAGCTGTTGCACAAATAAGAGTTTGTTCATTTTCTTTAACTTAAAATGAAAAGCAATCAGCAATCATCAAGTTTCTGTCTCTTTTAGTCAGTTACTGTAAATCAGCCCACCTACAAATGGCACATTGTCTGGCAGTGCATGTGACTGTAACACTGCATGCAATTTGAAGGACAAACAATCAGACAAGAATTCCGCTTGCAGAGAAATAATAACATTTCATAAATCATAGGTAACTTCTAACCTGATCCCCCACTCATTCCACAACTATACATCAGACATCCAGGTGCCACTAGATGGCACTGTGCTTACAGCGATCTCCCTGTCCCAGAGCACACTGACCTTATTCCCTATCTATCTAATTACACATTAGACCTGTAATATGCCATTCCACATCCATGGGTCTCAGATGAATGGTTTCCCCCTCCCCTCCTCCCTCCTCTCATCTCTCTCCTCCTATCCTTGCCTTCTCCCACCCCCATCTTCACACTGTTCCGGCCAGCTTCCCTCAATTACTGTCACGGGCAGGCCACAACATTGGGGTGGGTGGGGGTGGGGTGGGGTCGTGGTGATGGTGGGTGGGGGGCTGTCTGAGGATTGGAGGGCGAGTTAGGAAGGAGGAAAGGAGGAGGAGATGTGTATATGGATTTGATGAGAGGAGGAGACACTGGCTGACATGCCGGTGCATGCTATATGTTTACAGGTGTATGTATGTGTGTGGGCATGTGTGGCTGTTTTTGTGCCTGTGTATTTGTGCATTTGCATGATGTGCCCATGGGGCAATTGCTTGTCACACACCATAGCTGTTGTAGCAACGGCAATGTGGTAACAGTGGTTTGACATCTGGGAAGGATGAATATATTCCACTTAGAGAGAAGCCATTAGCCTCTGCAAGTTTTGCCGAAAATTAAAGACGGCTGAAAAATATAATGACACCAGATGCGATCTCTGTATCAATGCTGTATGTTAAGTTACATTTCCTGTGCAGTCGTCCATTATTCTAACTTCCACTTACTTAATATAGCCTTTATTTATTCTTCTTACCCTTCTCCTACTGCTAATTCTTTTAACTGATGTGGAAACTCTGCATTTATTCTTATACTTACACTATTGTGCTCTCATCCTAAGGTAGTTTGAAGAATGCAGTATTTATTATCACCCTTGTTTTTCTGTTGGCAAGGTGGGTTTTTTTCCAGGTATCCTCACGTAGTCCAAAAAATTGCATGCTTAAGTTGATTGGAGACTCTCATTGCTCCTAGATGTGAGTGTAAGAGCGAATGTAAGGGTGTGTTCCCTACTTTTTTCCCTAGATGTGCTGTAGATCGACTCCAACAGACCTTCACAACACTGTACAAAGGAAGTAAGATGATTGATTGTTACTCTGGATAAAAATGTAGGTGTAGTTAAAAATGAATGATAAAACATGGGTTTACCACTATATAAATACATGCATAGCTACATACATTTTTTCTTGTCTTAATGTTGTTTGTTGTTCTTTTTGTTTAGGCTTGGCCTAACAATGGTCAACTGACCTCACAAATGGTAAGCAGTTTGACATAATTTTGTGACACTTGTCACACTGTCAAGCTTGGCATCTAGCAGGGGAGCAAAAGTCAGCTTCTCAACATGATTTGAGTATATCTTTGACCATGAGTGGATGTTTTCCAGCATGTTGTGTTACTCTTACATCATAAAAGTAATGCCTGAAAACATTTTCTTTTGCTTTGTTTTGATTTCATTTTGTGGTTGTGAGAGTTCACAGTGGAAAGAAAGCCAGGAAATGTGCACAGAGGCCGAGGTGTTGTAGTGAAGGTCCCCTGATGGATGCAAACTGGTGATTTTGGTGTTTACAGGCCATGGATCCTGGACCACTTTTCCACTATGGTGCCCATATCTATCTGTTTTATGCACACACACACGTACAGTGTGTATTCAATTATTCATGGGTTTGTTGGCATAAAGCCAGTAGGCAGCTGTGTGTGTCTAAATGTGTGAATGCGTTCTGAGCGCAAGCAGGGAGGGGATCCACTGTGCTCCTGCTGGATTCTCTGGTGGACACCACAGATTACCCAGCATTCGCTCTGTGAAATCCATTCATTGGTATCAGTCAGTCAACAGGGTGTAGTCAAAGTTTTCCCGAAGTGACTAAAAGGTGTATGCAAATGGCATCTCTCGACATATTCCACACTGCTTGGTTCAGTCATATTCATTCCTTTGTCTCTTAGCGGCTCTGTCACTGCAGTGGGATGAGACACAAGCCTGAAACCATGAGACAGTGCAACACATTAAGATGACGAGACAGCTAATTTGGGTTGGAGGAGTAACAGAAGATTAAAATAATTTACACATAACAATCAAAGCAGTCTTTCTTCTATAAGTACATGTCTTTCATGGGTGTGCCTGTGTGCGTGTGCGTGTGTATGTGTGTGCGTGCATGCGTGCATGTGTGCGTGTTTGTGAATGTCTCTTAAAGGTCTAGAGGTCAGGATGCAATAATTCTCCCATTCCTCAGATATCTTCATTATAAACTCAGGCAGGCTTGCTTCATTAAGAAGCCTGTTCACGCCTCCTACCCTTGCAAAATACTTCATACATAAAATCCCTAATTTCCTGTCTGGGTGAGTGTAAGTAATTGAATCATTTGACACAGAAGAAAGATAAGTATCATCCAGTTGGAGGTGTCTTTGCAGACTCTGCCAGGCTGTGGCCACAGATTCTTATGTGTACCCTGTGTAAGGTGTGAGATTTTGTGTTTTGGTTTGACAACCTACAGGGGATTCATCGAGACCATATATGGCTGTTGTTTGTATGTATCCTGCCACATATCAGGAGTGAGTTATGTGGCTCCTGGTAAGGCAAGGTCAACCTGCGTGTCCCGTGGCCAGTGTTCAATGTCCTAAACATGCATGTTGTTGGACTGTGGGAGGAAACTGGATTACCCAGAGAAAACTCACGCACACAAAGCGAGAACATCCAAACTTGATACAGGAAGCTTGGTCAAAATCTTGGTCAAATTAGGACTCTAACCGTTGAACTATCAATTCTTTGTATGAGGTGACAATACAAACTATTCATGACCATGACTTTGTGATGACTTTTTTAAGATGCTAAATTAAAGCAGTGTTACTGGTTGATTGAAAGCTTTAAAGGGACATTGTATTGGAAGCACTCCCATTTAACGGTGAATCGTATGTTGCGTTCAAATGAAAAGTGCACTTGGTAGCCACATCATATCAAAGAGCCCCTCTTGCTGATCTTCTCCTCCAATGTCCCTTCTCTGGCTCGCAGGGAAAATGCATTGGTTTTATTTGTCCCTTGTCGGCAGCTGTAGTTTCAAGATGGCGGGCTGTCATGGTGCTGCCCTGCAAGCTTATGAGTTGCTTATGAATTCTTAGTTCACGAGAATGTGTCAGATTATTAACTGAGGTCATAATACACTACTGATAACAAATGCTGATAGCATAAAATGCTGACATCAATTAAGGGAATTGATGATGTTGATAAGTTTCTGATTGTACCTGAACACACTTTACGTGACAGCAACATTATTTCTTTGTTAACTAAGGTTTAATGGTAAGCAATGTTTTAAAAAGAGGTGGGGACAAAACTGTTAATGAGAGAAAGTAGTGGGGACAGTCCTCGGTGTCCCCAGCGTATCTGACGCCTCTTTGCCTCAACAGTGTCATATGGTGGCAGGTTAATTCAAACAAACCAACAAAAGCGAGAGTAATAGTTATATAGTAGTTGTGTATAGTTAAGTTAGTTAAAGTAATAGTTAGTTAATTGGTTAAATTAATAGTTAAATTAATAGTTGTGTGTGCCTGTATCAACTTCACTTTGCTGCCACCAAAATTATTTTGTCAACTGCAAATTCAAAATTGGAATACAATTGCTGCAAATTTATTGTTTTTATTCTTTTAATAGAATGTAACATACACCATCTAGAACCAGTAAAAAGTTAAAAGGACTGTGTTTATACAATACTTTCTAGTCTCCTGAACATCCACACTCTGGTGGCACCTGTTCATTTTGAGCCTATTCCTATTCACATACCAATGATATAACAATGTGGGTCTCAGTATTTCACCCAAAGAGACTTAGCCTGCAGCCTGTAATAAATTCAATAACCACTGTGCCTCTCTTGCTGTGCCTCAAATTTAAACCACCAAAAAGTTTAACATTTAATGTGGTAAATACAAAAATACAGGTGGAGCAGTGTCCGCTTGTCTTTACATTCCTGTGAGTAATTGATACAGTATCTTTTGCCCACTGCTGCTTTATGAAAAAGCTCCTGGACCAGTTTCTTGAATCCCTGCAGACTTCTGAAGGCAGCAGCACAGATATGATGATAAATCTTCATCCTCTGATTTGAGAATTATCATGACAGAATGCAGTGACATTACATCTGTCCATCCACTGTGTTTACTCTGATTAAATGATTAACCCGTGAGTAAATGACAGCAGGCTGCCACAGAACCTCCCCCGCCCCCCGCTCATATCAGACAGGTCCCCTACAGCTCAATTTTCTGTTGCTTAGATGGAAACGTTACAACATCTCAGTCTTCAGTCACCATTTCGGTCTTGAGTCCTTACAGTCTAATCTCGGTCACATTTCAGATGATGCAACTATTTAGAGGGTGAAATACAGTTGTCATCATGTCTGTTATTTATTTTCTTCTCAACATAAAAGTTGCACCACATGGCTCCAAATTAGCTGCAGACCTGTGGTGTTGTGTCTTCATGTCTCACTGGATCTTTCAACAATCAAACCACAAAATGATTTTCGGATGAAGGATTACCTTTTTTGCTCTATTGTTCCACACCAACACCACCCTTTTGATTCACACAGACCTTCTAACCAATGATGGGAATTTCCTTTTCAGAATACACTTTCACAATATCCCACAATATGCTCTGGCCTCTCTTCTGCTTACAATACAGATTAAAGGTCCTCATTATGGACCTCACCTGTGAAAAAAACTCCCTGAACACTTCAGGTGTACACAAACTGTCAGCGCATTAAAGTCAGGGCTGAAAAGATTATTGTTTTCGGTAACTTTCCTATACTGTCAATTTTGTCCACTTCACCTTTGGTATATGCTAGCTTTGATTATTTTTAATTATTTTCCTATGTTTTATCAATTTTAAGTTGATGATGCTTCGTCTGTTCTGTGTTTCACAGAGTTGAAAGAGACAGGACTGAATGAAACAGGAAGTACAGGTAAAAGGGGGAAGTTTTGGAGACTTGGGCAGAATAAGAGTGAAAGTCCTCTGACTTATTTAATTTTTTATACCTGAGATAAAGGAGTGTAAACAGAGTAAAACTTGATTTTAAATTGTAGGATGCTGTAATTAAAAAAAAAAGTTAAATTTATATTTTTTATTTATTCTATTTATATTTCCAACACATTTGCCTTGGATAAGAATGGTGCTATACAAATAAACAAATAAATAAGCTTTGAATTTTCCTAATGGTGAATAAATGAATGGTTGAATGAAGTGTCTCAGATGTCATTTTACGAGCGCTTCTTCAATATTGTCTTTAGTTGTGGGACTAAAATGTTGCACAACTTGATATTATGATTACCTGGAAATGACTCAAAACCTTTACACATTGACTGTCTTGTCTGCCACCCACATGAATGATCATATGGCTCAGTGTTCCTCCCTGAATAACAACACTCAGTAACTTTCACCTGAACTAAATGTTACCTTGAGCATTGCAGCTGTGGAATGCATACACATGCAGCCTGTTATTTTGAGCCAAATTCATTCAGCAAGTTACCAGAACGTGCACTCTGGCGATTCACTAGGCTGCTGCATTGCAGTTGGGTGTCTTCATTCACTTGCATACCAGAATGTAATCAGATACATGCAAAGTGCTTTGAAGATGGGTGTGGTATACTTCACATCATAGAAATAGACTTAGAAGTCTTTTTCCATTCGTGGTCCTATTGTCACATGTAGCCATAGTCCTAGCGGGACCAACCTCAGCACTGGCTTTTATTCTTTTTTTTCTCTTTTGCCCCTCTGTTGCAGCTAAATAGATAATGAGCGCAGCTACTTAACCTGACTCTCTCGCTGACTGCTGCTGAGGCTGATTGCAACAGGCCACAGTTATGCTGATGGCTGCAGCCATGGGATGACATAGTCCTGGCCACCGCAGTGATTGAAGCTGTGGATGCGACCGTGCTGTGATTATGGATGAGATGCAGTTATTTGCCATCAGTACAAGAGTATTCTTGAACATCTCTGTTGTCTCTGAAAAAAAACACCCCGAAAAGATCCTTCCCTGGTTAGTGTACATACTTATTACAGCATGATAACTGAAGCCATAACTAGGCATCATAGATTCAAAGGCACATGCAGCTGCAGTCCCAGCAATAAGTGCACCCACAGCTTGGCCAAGAACAGCTGCAGCTGTGCTCGCTCTGGCTGTCTGCTGTCTGAGCTGCGCCAAATAACGACCAGCAAAGTATGTAATGTAAAGTGTCAGGTCATCTCTCCTGTCTGCAATATCTGCAGAACTGGCAATGTGTTAAAACTGTATGCAACCTCTATGGAAATAATTAAAGGTACACCTTGTGTATAGCTGACCAACTGTAGAATGGATGAGTCAAGTAGCTGTTCTGGTGTCTATATAGAAGCTATGTAACATTGGTTCAATCAGAGATGCTTTTACATGCAATAGAACAACTTTCCGCCAAACCCAGTGGTAACTCAAGAGATGCACACCCAGCCTTCTATGTTTGAGCTGGAATCTGAGGAAGTATCATATATTGAGGGAGAACCAAGAGTGTGTACATTGACATTTGATGGGAATCTGCTACTTTGTTCCATAATTTCTCAGTTACCTACGGTATGGGACAGTTTACATTACAGTTTGTCTCTGTTCAGATTTGCCCATTTTTAGCTGCCATTTCAAAATTCAAAATGTATACATGTACGAGGATGTGATTATGTTTAGGGACCTGCTGTACATTGTCACCACTTTTTTTTACTTATACACACCAAAGATCAAAGCATGGATTTGGTAATTTTGTCGGTGTGAATGTGATTTTTTAAAAGTCAACATTATTGATTCTATACAGTTTTGTCTCTTTTTACTGTTCGTTTAAAGAGGCCTATTTGTCCGAGCAGTGTAAGGGGTGGCCAGAGTGAGGCAGCACACCAAGTCACAGAGTAACGTGGCAGTCTGACGGACACTGAGATGCTCCCTCAGAACAGCTGGAGGTTAAGTGCCACGCCGGAAGACAAAATGATTGCACAGTAGTTGCAGGCACTTTTTCATTCTCTGTGCTCTGTCCAGGTTTTCTCCCACAACCCAGGCATTTAAAATGGTGGCATCATGCATACAAGCTTTTATCTTAACTGCATGGCTGCATACAGGATGCCATCTTCATTAACTCTAAATAATGCACCATAAGAAAGATACATCTTAACTTTTTGAAGCTTGGGTAAAAGAGAACAAATTTTTGCAATCAGTCATGTTATTTTTTTTGGAGATGTGAATGTATATTCGGAACGTCAGCTTTTTACAGACCCACCTCCTGCTTAGCCCTATGCGAATTCACAAAAAAAATTCATTCTTTTGCTCTCAACGCAACCTTTTTACCTCATCCCCTCTAAACTGCTGCTGTTGCAAAAATGGGTTGAAAAGGGCTTTTTGGGGCTACAAGAGGAGGGTGTGTGTATGTGAAGGGGTGAAGAGTGAGGTGAGTCTGTGGTGCATTGTGACTGCACATTAATTGAATGGGCTTGGCTCCTGAATTCCTAATTAGGGACAATGGCTGTGACATGGGCAGTGCAGAAGCAGAGAGCTCTTCTGAGAGGTAAGTGGGGAGTTGAAGGACAGCAACGGGAAAGCACCTCACTCCTCTCATATGGAATCCTCCAAAAGCCTTAAGAGACTATTGTGCAAGTGTACAAGCACACATGCACACGCACACACATATGCACACACACACACACACATACACAAATGAAAGAGAGGTGGGGTGGAGCAGGGGGTAGAAGCGAGATGGCGCTCCGGCAGTTTCATCCCGTCTCTTCCGTCTTCCTGCTCATTGCCTGATGTCATGGGTGAGAAGGGGTGGGGGAAGGTGCTCCACCATTGGAGTGAGTGAGAGTGCAACTCACGTCGACGGAAAGAAAATAAACCCCTTGCTAAGCCCATTAGGTTGTGGTGTGTGTTTATGTGTCCATGTTTGCAGTTTTATACACACAGCACGAAACCGGTCCGTCTGTGTGCGAGTGTCACACTCTGTTGTCGTCAAACAGGCGCCTTCACGCCATCAGCAAGCACACTCGGAAATCTATGGTTTTGATGGACAGTTTGCCAAGACAGTGTTGAAAGTGTCTCCGATTGCAATACTTGATTCGGAACACAATTTGCAACCTCTTCTTTTCAGTTAAACTACCAAAAGATTCAATTAGAACACAATTAAAGCTGTTACATGGGGAATTTAATGAAATGCCTGTTTGTTCTGCTTCAATGTTTAGCATTAATGTAAATTCAAGTGAATTCGCAGTTGCAAGATAAGCATGAAAGTGTGTAGAAACGAATGAAATATTCTCCTACATCTTCTTTTAACACCTAACCTGTGAATTGATTAAAAATCTCCTCAATCTGGTGTATAAAGTTGAAGTAAGACTGAAATTCAATACATGGCTTCGCCAGTTGCTCATGGGTTCAGAAATTCACAACAATCAGTCACACACGTGTGCTTGTGTGTGTACGTGTAGTTGCGTGTGTATTACATGCATTACATCATTACTTCATCAATCAATGCAAATCAGATTTCACCTGTTGATAACATTAATGCCTCTTGAGACAGATGCATCATTCATCATGAAGGTATATCATTTTTTTATTCTACCCCCTTGGTTAACAGTCATACAAACATAACCACACAACACTCGTTATCTGTTGTTGGGCAGCCACGGTATTCTCTTTGCTCTCCTTTACACTGATCGTGGCCGGCAGTCAATTGGCAGTGAAGCTGAGGTTAGATGTGCTAGATTTTGTGAGACAAAAAAGGCAACCACTGAGTCTCTATTGAAACTTGCCACTTGTCATCTTAGACTTTTTTTCTAGTGGCAGTAGGAACTTGTTTATGGAAAGTGCAACAGTCACCACATCCAGCAAGTGTGGCTCCAGCATGAGGTTTTCTTTAAGCACAAATCCTCAAGTTAATAATAATAATATCTGATGATTAAACTCGGATTACATTTAAAGGGTTCATGGAGTTGTTGAAAGAAGTATCTGTTAAGTATTTAGTTAGTAATTTTGTTCTCTGATGTCAGGATAAAACTATGAAACATCGGTTTCATCAGATATGCATCACATGCCAATTTACAAACCCTTTTTAAGGTGTGGGAATATTACTTACTTATTGTTTCTATATAGATTTAATGCCTAACCCTTTGCCTCACATGAATGTTCATATGATTTCATGTTCCTAGCAGAACAATGGAGTATAGTAACCAACTTCTGAACTAAGTAGTAACTGGATGAAATGGAATGATGATGGAATTAGGTATTGAGGATGAACCAGAAATGCATGCACTGACATTTCTCCAGAAACCACAGTGAACTGCTGCCTCACAGTCATGTGTCTTGATTAACTTGTGTACCTGAGTACCTGAACAGAGGTAAACTATTTTGAAATATTTACATAGTTTCACATGCATACTTTGTATCACATTCTGTCTCTAAATAAACGACACAACTGAACAAAACTGCACATCAACATATACGAGTATATCTAAGCTGGTCTCTAGATGATTTCTTTCTGTGTCTGCTCCATGAAAATGATGGTGTGTGTGACCATGGTTTTTCAGTGTTGAGGCACTGCAGCAGAATCTAGAAAACTTTCAGAGGTTATTTTAATCTAGTTTTTGGGAAAGTTCTGGGAACATGAATGGAAAAAAGAGTGAATCATGGTTAAAAAAGATTTTTAACAGTAGCGGGTGTGTTATGCCAGATGTGTGAGCAGGGCAAAATTCAGAAACAGCTGCTGAATCTAGAAAGCTTTGAGAAGATATGAGGACCCTGTTCAGGTATGGGGGTGAATCAATTTTGCCTTTGATATCTTTGTATTTATCAAATTTTATATATGCATTTTTTCTTAGAACTTGTATCATTTATGATGTCTTATATTTTACCGCTCTGTAAAGCACTTGAAATTACCCCAGGGTATGAAATGTGCTATACAAATAAAGCCTCCTTGCCTGAAGGTGCTCATTTCATGCTCCAACTGACACCTCATGTAAAAGAGGCTACGTTGAGCTTCATTCTGACCATCATGAAAACCAATTAACACACATGACTAATGCAAGCAACTTGCTCCATTCTCTCCTTATCATTCCTCTATGGCATCATCAAACACACAGGATATTCTCCCAGATGTTTATGTGATTCTACACAAATCATATGAATCTGGGTGATCGGGAAATCATCAAATCACTGTGAACAGCGTCAGCACCTTTAACTGAACTACCTGATCTGGGTATTTGGCATGAACATCCTGTTTGAGACGTGGAGTGTGAAGTGCGTGGCAGCCGCATGTGTTGTGACGAGGAAATGTAAGGCATGACAAGATTAGCAAACCATTGGGGAAAAATCAAAAGCTCCGACCAATTCATGATTCCCACCAGCTAGGTTATGTGTGTTTAGCTCAGCTGATCAATACCATCTCCAATACTGTCTGCTGTCCTCCAGGTGTGGCGTAACAAGAGAATGTGGAACAGCACCAGTGGCGGGGGTCTTTGTGTGTTTTGTGTCCTACAGAGGCACAGCTGGATCTTCCAGGCCAGAGGTGTCAGCCAACCAGCCAGCCGGCTCAACCCCCCCCAACACACACACACGCACACACACACACACACACACACACACACACACACACATGCACACAAACACACACACACCCTCCCCTCCCTACCACAGCCTCATTATGAGAGGGAGAAAGCTCACGGATGCCCTCTCCTCCCCCAGCTCCCCCAACACTACGGCTGTGGAGAGAGAGAGAGAGAGAGAGAGAGAGAGAGAGAGAGAGAGAGAGAGAGAGAGAGGTGGAAAAAAAACCCAGTCAGGTGCTAAATGTGAACGTGGATTAGTTTCTATGCCAACGGCGGGAGGACGCACTCACGCAGCCAGCCAGCCAGGGTCCCTGCAAGACACTTGTTTTTGTCCCTCTTGTTTTCTCTCCTCGCCTGCCCTCCCTTCTCCTCTCTCCTCTATCAGTAGGGGAGATAAGGCTGGGCCCTGTGCCTGGTATTAAACCTTATCTCTCCAGCTGGGGCTAAGGCCGGCTGGATTTGGCTACGCAGCCGCTCTAGTTCATCTCAAACATGCCTTGTTTTAATGGCCACCCATCAGTGTCACTTGCCACCAGTAGGCTGGAGTTTTTCCACTTCCTTATCCGGCGTGTCTAATGGCTGGCTACCAAGTCCAAAACATATATTATCTTTCTATTAACTTTTACATGCAAGACAATGCGTGTTTTATTCAATTTAGAACTCTCCTCCTTTCCCCATGCCGCTCCCACTGGAGCTCCAACCACCAATTCCTTTGTGTGGTATTTCCTCCTGAGGTTGCTGTCCCTCTTTCTCTCTGCGAGCTGCGAATGTTGAGTGTGAACTAGAGAGGCTGGCTGGGTGGGGGAGCGACAGACAGAGAGAGAGAGAGAGAGACAGAGAGACAGACAGATAGAAATGAGAGGGAGACAGGGGGCAAAGAAAGCCAGGAGATGCAGACAGGAGAGGAGATGGGTGGGGAGGGAGGGCGTACACGTGCGTGTGTGCGCACACACACGTACACTGACACACAGGCAGCAGGCTGGCAGGCAACGAAGGGGTTAAGGTGAAAACAATAACAAGGGGAGCGGGGAGCGTGCGTCTGTGTGCGTCTCCCTGGAAGTGTCAGGCTCTCTGTTCATTGACAGTGTCGTGCACCCGCCGCCCCGAGAGCGCCGGCAGCCTCACAAAGACAGACAGCTCGAATTAATCCCACGGGGGGAGTGCGTGACAGTTTGGCAGAGCGGAGAATTGAAAGGGAGGAGGATGCCGAGAATGGGGAAGGCGCGAGCATTTGTCAAATCATAATTAAATGATGAATCACTATTCCGTTATTAACGATATGCCCACCCGAACCTTCCTTGTTACACACAAAAAAAGAAGAGATGGAAATGGAGAAATGAACGACCACCGGTATTGTGGCCAGTGAAAATCGAGGATTTATTGCCATGTCCCTTATTTTACAGGCTTGTGGTTGCACGCAAACTAGTACTTTACTGTTAATAGTTTGCAGTGTTTCCCACAGACAAAACCTTGCTGCGTAGAAAACTTGTTGTATGAACAATTATCTTTGATATCATGATGTGAATTATATGAACACATATGAGAACAGTCTCATGTCACAAAAATATAGTATATAATTCTATAGTGTCCGGAATAAAAATAGGCTGCTGCCATACACATTCAAGTTGGCTTTGCCAACAAAGTGTTCCTGAGCTCATATAGTAATGTCCATACAACATGTGTTTGAGTAGAGAAGCTTGTTCCTTCCTCTTGTGCGAATAACTGAGGTTGTCCAGGTTGTCTTTTTTTCAAATCCCCTCAACCATCGTGTTTATCTGTGGAATTATCCAGACAGGTGTTTCTAAGGCTCACCACAACTTTCCCAGTGTTTTGTTTCTCCTGTTTATCTCCGTGTTCTGTCCTTTTTAGGAATCATAGCTTCACATCTTTACATAGACTATCTTGCTGCTGTTTGAAGCCATTTGTAAGATAAAGAATTGTGGATAATTGTGTGGCCAGTTCAAGGATATTTTTAATAACTTGTGCCAATAAAAGATGACCCAGGAAGTTTCAGATTCCGTTTGGATGATGCTCTAAATCTTGCAGTAGCAGAGGTGACAAATCGGTGTACTTGATATTTTTACCATGTGGTTTACCAGAACACTTCTGCAATACAAATTTTAATTTTAATTTTATACAAATATTGGGGCTTGTGCTCTATGTTGTCCAAATTTTATTTCTAAGCTTCATAGTTGTTGACGGTATGCTGTTCCTGAAAGCATTTCACTTCCTGTTGGAATATCATGTCCATCCACAATCAGATGGTGTGGGGTGTAGACACGCACAGCTGTGTGCTCTCAGCCCGGCACCACTTTGTCTCCAAGAGGAGGCGACAGTGACTGATCCCACAGTGTAGCTGAGCGTTCTTTGCAAACATCAAAACACAATCAGATTGTTTTCCTCAATTGTACAATTTGAAAATAACTGTACATGTCCATAAATCAAATATACATTTCTTTATTCATAATTACAGACTGGCACTATTTTGTACATGTTTTATCAACTGCTTTACGACTTGATGAGTTGCTTCTGAGTAGAGAGTGAAACAAAGTTGGGTAATGCTCCCTGATCCACCTATGTAGAGTGATACTGATGGTCACATCTTGTTTCTAAATGACAGATTTTGTTGTCAGTTTGGCTTGTCTGGGGGAGCTAAACAAATAAAAATGAAAAAAAGAAATGCAGGCACTCTTAAAAGAGAATAGTCCTAAAACAAAAGAATATATAGATCAAAAGAGATGATGTGGTCCTTTTGCTGCATGGAAGCTGTTGGGGCTATGATCTGCCTCTCCTGTTGTTTTTGGCATGGGATATTGAAAAGTGTAAGGATCTTAGAAAACAAGCAATAAGAGTTAGTAGCAATATTTAAAGTAACAAAGGTCCAGATTATCATCTGTTTGTCCACCATTATTTTACTTAGCTTTGTAGCAAACCGGTTTGCCTATTCCAGCACACATCAGGGGAAGACACGCCCAAGACAGATCACCAATCCACTGAAGATATGTGACCATATATGAGTTATGTGGAATCTTTACATGTTTGATCAAACAAAGCTATAACTGGTATTATAAGCCTTTTTATATCAATGTTCAATTAATTAACCTCTCCGTTTAGCATGTCATATCACTCCATCATATAACCCTAAAACCCAATGACTCTGAAAGTTTCATTTTCATTGGATTATTTCCTGCAACTTTATTCTTTTCTTCAGTGGTAGCTTTAGCAAGAGCTGAATCTCCTGGTACCTTTACGTCTGTGGAGGTAGTAGTTCAGTGCCTGTGTAATGGTTGATAGATGACCGCCATGCCCTGCCATGCTTCTCCCTGCTCGCAGCCTTATGACAGCAATGGACCTGCAGATAAGATAAACTTTGTGCTGGAACACAACAAAGGGCCCACCATATATTCCCCTCCCAACACAGGCATAGATACAGGATTTCACTGGATGCAGATACATTTCAGCATGAATGTGTGTGCGACCATGTGGACATTTGCTTTAAAGGTCTGCTTCATGGAAAAAAGTACATGTATTAGTTTGTTAATTTGTAATACAAAAAAATATATATACCATACTTCTCCTTTGAACATTGCAAACAGACGTGCAATTCAAAGGCAGTACAATATGAAACCCCACATAGAAGCGCATATAAAAGAAACCAATCTCTTCGCAGGGATGACCACGAGTGCAGCAAAGAATGGGTTTTGGCACTTTGTCCACAAGCGGCCTCTTCACAAGTTATTAACGCTGCAGCATAAAAGCAAAGACCTGGCAAAGAGATGCATTGCTGAAAACAATTTTTCCCCTAGTGCCATAAAACTGCCTATTTCCAGCGGTGTGAGGAACGGGGAGTGAAAATCCTGGAAGCTTGGAAAGGAAGTCAGAGCAATTAAAGAACCATTAGCAGCACCTACTCTGAAAAAGCCATTAATCAAGAAGCAGTGGTGCTGCTCACAAAAGCAAGCACAATGTACACCAAGGAGAATGAACGACGGATGATTAAATGAAAGATATCTCTAATTGTAAAGTGTCTCTCTGCGCTAGATACACGTGAAGCACTATAAAGACAGGTGCTATTTACATAGTGAAAGAAATCTGAAGGAGAGCGACAGTGGTTTTCCGATTTGGACAAATGAACTCCAGCTGACAAGGAAAAAAAAGAGGAAAATTGAAGGTTTTCATCCTTGTGTAGGTCTTCTCAAGACAGAGTTTAAAAGTTTAAGTAGTCATATTGTCTACTAAAGCTTCAATCACCCTGTCCCTTTTCAAACGCAAGACTAATACTTTTTATCTTATTGTTGTTGGTTGGTTTCAACCTTGTCAATTAAACATCGATTCGTCCACTATCTTTACCCACATTGTACCTTCAGTGGGGTCAATCTGCTGAGCCCATCTCCAGCTCATGTAGGGCAAAGCCAGGGAACACAGATTGCCAGTCCATCACAGGACACACACACACACACACACACACACACACCACTCACTGTCACACTCACACCGACAGGCAATTTACAGCCACACAGACATACAAAAACATATAAATTCCTCATAGAGGGACTGGGATTTGAACTTTTCGCTCTGAGGTGACACCATCTTTACTTTTCACTCTCATCCAATCACTCTAACAATCAGGGGAAAACTAAAATTAAATAAATAGAACATCACCACAGTAAGTTTAGCAGAAAAAGCTCTAAAGTGCATGCACATTTTAAAGGAGAGGGATGTAGAATATGAATACTGATATTATTGATCGCATTACTCAGCCATATTGTATAAATACTGTCAAAAATATGGCAGCTGCACATTAATTAGGAGTATTGATAAAACATCAGGGACTGTGCTGGTTCAGCAGGCCACACATTATTAGAGAAAGGTTAAGTGCCCAGCCGACATTTAATTTCCTTTCTCCATCTCGCACTCACCATGTCCCCCTCTCCTTGTCTTTCTCCCTTCCCTCTTTTGTTTCCCTGTTTTACATGTCCTACCCTCTTCTATTTCTTCCTTTTTCATTCCTGTTTTGCTTATACATAAATACCTGAATCATAATTCTCTATATGAGATATTTTTTTGGATGGTTGAGCTCCACTGGAAAGAAAAGTTGGTTTCACATTGCTTCCCCACAGCCATCTCATGCGCGCACACACATCCTCACACAACCACACACACACACATATAGCAGCCCTCGCTGTCATTTAGCAGCATCCTCTTCAGCAACACGCTTGCAAGATGGATGCCCTCTCACACGCATTTATCCGCCAGCACCGCGGTGCTTTATTATCTAATTTTGACAGCCTGGTCCCGCCCATCGTGCCGCTGTGCCGCTGCCGACGTTTCCCCCAGGGACAGTCTGGGCGAGGCCTCTGCTGAACCCAATTGCAAAGTGCTAAACGTGCGCCGCAGCCCGAATGCTAATTTACTGTAACCAAGCTGCTGAAAGACCTCCTGTCATTGCAGCTAGCCCGTCAGCCCCCTGTCTTGGCTGTTCCCATTACTGCGCCCGCCAAAAATACACACAAAACACACACACACACACACACACACGCACGCGCGCACACACGCACACACACACGCACACATAAACAAATACACCGGGCTGGCTCAGCTGGACTGATTTTTTTTATTTTTCTCCAGTCCATAAAAATCTGCATCTTCAATGCTGTCCAGGGTCCAAGGTTTACTGGGGCTGATAAAAATGATGATTTTGAGGCAGGGTGTCTGCGCCCGAGGGGGAGATGACAAGACAAGATTGAAATGTGTGTGGAGCTCTCCCAGGCAGTGGCGATGAGGGATGGCTGTCCGCTCCCTCTGAGGTCTGAGTGGATGAAACATTAAGCCACCTTAGGATAACTGATGGTGGCTTGATGAATGGTCGTAGTTAGCATCATCGCCATTCGTCACGGCACAGAGAATGATTGTGATTCATCAAACTCACTGGTTTGCATTAGGATTAGCTTATGCTTGTTTTTCACGTCATCCGAGCTGTGAGACTTGTCATTGGGGTGAGACGGGCCTGGTCTCATCAGGCTGCCACGTGCCTTTGACGGGTAGTGACAAGTGACTGGAATGATTTCAGGTTTTTGTTTTTAGATGAGCCCACATCTGTGTAAAGATGTTAAATCAGAGTCAAACGTATCAGGTGTCTTGTTTATCCAACAATCAGAAGAAAAAAGATTGCAAAGATGTTGATGCTCACGTGTGTTTCCTTCCTGGTTTATGCCAGAGTGAGACAGAAAACTCTGAGATGATCTGTCAGCCCAAAAGCCCACCACTCAGCCTATGATAGAGTGGGAAATCAGGTATTTTCCTTAGAGCAGGCAGCGCAGGCTGAATATCGTCTCCAGTGTTTCAAATTGCACAGGGGAGCTTTCCCCAAAGCATTTATGACCTGTAGTACTGTATATTCACTTTGCAGGGAATTGGAGCCAGTGTCTTTTAATGCTGTAAAACTGGCATTTATCTTAGAATTCAGTCATTTTGGCCAGTTCACTCCTACCTGTTTTTTCATCATTATATTTATATCATTAATTGCGAGAATTCAACTCTCTATGACTCCCTCTGAATAAAATCAGATGTCTTTGTTTTGTGTTTCTATCCAAGGTGATCAGATGTCATCAGCCAGAATAGCACATTTTTCTCTGCCCACTCACATCCTTGCAAAAATTTGACTACACTAGTACTGTACACTTTCAGTTATTGTTTGGATGAATAAGATGCTCGAGAATATTATTCTGACAATTCTCTGCATTTTTCATCCAAACAATTTCTGATGTTGGCAAAAAAAACAAAAAACATTTGGTCTAGACAATTGAGAAGTCAAACTTGGGGATTTAAGTCTCGTGGACTGTTTCTGGCATTTTCTGTCCTCTCCTAAAATCGGATAATCCTCATTTTATGTCCACGGTTTGCCACTATCGTGCTGCGCTTCAGCCATTGAATTGGTAATTTCATTCCAATCCCCCCCTCAAGGCTCGCCCTGCAGTCCTAACCGCCCCCTCCTCTTCCCAATCCTTACATGCAGGGCCTGCATTTGGTCAAATTGCCTAAACCCTGAGCGATTGTAATTTCTGAAGAGGCTGCCGAGTGGTGCTTTGAAGGAGGAGAGGAAGGAGGAGGTCGGGCAGGACTGTGGAGAAAAAAATAGAGGAGGCAGTGATGGCAATGGCATTGGGCATGCAGGAGCTTGGAGCTAGGTGAGAGCGGGGAGGGGTGTGGAGGATGGATGGATGGGGAGGGCGGTGTTAAGTGCTCTCGCGGAGGAGTCGAGCCCTCCCTCTCGCCGGTCACAGCCTCGCTCTCGGCAGTCTGATCCCCTTTGAAGCAATTACCCTTTCACCTGGACAAGCTCATCACGCAATCGCTCCGGTTACCTCCAGCACACCTCAACCAATTCCACCTCCACTGCAACAATGCAAGACTGCAACCAAGACTGCAACATACTAAAGGGCACAAGCAATAGAAGCTAGACATGAAGAGTGCATGAGCATGCATAATGTCCTTGAACATAACCATAAACTGGTAACAGGACTTAAAAATGTGTTGCTCTGGACAGCAAATTACTATTCAACAATTAAGATTGAAATTGTGCCCCGGCAGCAGCAGCTAAGGTCACACAATACCAAGTGGTGGCTAAAATAGGTCCAATAGAATGGTTCTTATATTTCTTTTTTCTAGTCTTCAAGACCGCTCAAAGCACTTTGCAGACTGTGCCACAAGACACATTCATCCATCCATTCACTGGTGGCAGAGACTACCCTGCACGGTCCATCTGCATCAACCATTCACACAAATTCCCAACGCATTTTGGGGTTGTTTTGGGTTCAGTGTCTTGCCCAAGATACTTTGACATGTAGGCCACACCAGGCTTGGATTGAAACCAAGATCTTCTGATCCATAGACAACCACACTCCCTCTGAGTCACAGTGACCCAAAGGACCCCTTTGGCGATCTACAAAGGTACTTATGTACCACTGTAAATATGAAAACCAAAGTTGTGTAAAATAATGTTCCCTATTGACAATCAATCAGACTCACTTAACCTAATATCAAACCAGTGTAAATCTGGAAAATAACAGCAGCAGTCAGTCACAACAGCACATTGTCTTGCAATTTTTTTCAATGCATAAGTACAATAACAACACTGAATTAACTTTTGATTAGTTTGCACTCAGCTTGCACACAAACTCTTCTATCCATCCATTGCTCTACTTGCTTTGTACCTGGTGGTGTTGTTGGGGTCTGTTGGTGCCTATCTCTTGCACATATGGGGTGAAGTCAAGAAATACAGCCTGAAGAGGTTGCCAGTCCATTGAAGAACATGAATCATTCGCTCTCTCAATAATCCCATCCACACATGCAGCCGTACGGCTGCTCAGCTGTTTCGCAATTGCCCCTCTGGGATAAATAAAGTTCTTCTGATTCTGATTCTGATTCTGATTCTGATTACCTGAGGCATATATTACAAAGTAAGTTCAAAATACTAATGATATCTTCTAATTGTCTGGCCTCACTTAACCAAACAATCGCAAAACAGTCACATGACAGTGATTATCAACTGTGGTATCAAAAGTAAACACTAGGGTTTAGAAATACTTCTGTGGAAGTTGAAGTATCAATACACTTTTCACTTTTAAGTTAAGTTTTTACTTAAAACTTTACTTAAAAGTGAAGTGTACTGCTTTGTAAAAGTAATAAAAGGAAAAAAACACCATTAAGGACACACACATATATATATATGTATATATATATATATATATATATAAACAAACACATGTATCTACTTTTCTTCTTACTTTACTTCTGCTCCTTACATTCACAAATGTATAAATAATTGCATGAAAAGGAGTAGAAGTAAAAAAAATTGAAAAAAGGAAAAAATAAAAAGACTTACTACTCCAGTGAAGTATAGATCACCAAAATTTATACTTAAGTAAGGTAACAAAGTATTTGCATGGTAAGTCAACCAAGGTTTTCAATTGAATTCAATTTCAATTCAATTCAAACATGGGCATGGCAGCAGCTTATCGTGCGATACTGCAAGATTGGGAATCTGTCCAATACCAACTAAATACAAGGCCATTATCACAGATATCGATACTTACTAACCCTGAGAGGTCACTAGTTTGGCTATGTTTGTATTAATGTCTTTGCCAAACCAAAAAGTGATTCAGATACTTCAGTGAATGAGAGTTTCCTCCCCTTTGGCATTCCATGCGACTCACAACTGGAGTTACAGGACCAATAACAGAGCAGAGCTACACACATCTTCACCTCTCACTGAGATGGAAATTAGCCATGTGCCAACAATCTCACATAATTATATTTTGAATGTTCATATGTAATGTTTAAAAAAAATACAAAATAAGTGTGGTTGGGCCAGTAAAACGGGCTCCGCACTGACAGGAACAGGGGCACCAGCCCAGCCATTCGCCTTGCCTCTTTGATTAAACCGCAGCAGTGTGGAGAGGAACTAAAATATCACTCTCATTACACTGTGGTGTAAGCAAGTAAGGTGTAATGGTAAGTTGGCATACAATAATAGCTTAAAAGCACAATGCCTTAGAGCTAAAATCTTGTTCACAGCATGTTATAGGATGATATCAGTGTACATAAAGGCACAATGAAATGGATTTGACATTGCTTGCAGCCAACAGGAAAAAAAGTTAGACTGAATGCCATGCGATGGGGACTCTTTGTGAGACAGTGAGTGCACAACTCTGCCATCTGTCTCTCAACACATAGGGTTCAAGCAGCTGACAGAGGTGTGCCAGTTCCTCTAACCAATACCTGCGTCCTCCATTGAGATGTTCATCTGAGAGTGCCGGGGTGTTTTGATGGTCCCTGAATGCTCATTCTCTTTGGAGGGATCCTCTAACAATCTGTGCACCATCCTCCAAAAAAAACTTCTAAAAAGCAGTGATGCCACTTTTCAAGAGTACTGATTGGTCAAGGGCCAGTGCCCAGCAATCACAAGCTGAAACATGACCTGGCCTGGACCGGTTTAGTTGTTCAGCATACATTTTGATGGAGATATATCCTGTTAAGATGTAAGCCATCGTTATAGTTATAATCCGGCAAGGCTCACGTGTGAGCATCATTACGTCATTACTTCATTACACTTTCAGGCAGACATGGTGTGCCAAGCCTAGGGCTTGTGACATATCCTCCTGGTAACATCCTGGTTCTCTCTTTCAGCAACTTTTAGGGACTTAAAGGAACTCAATAGTGAAATGGGATGTCCACAATTAGAGGCAATTTACCGCGTCCAATCAACTTAAACATGTTTTTGACATGTTCTGACATTTCAGAATTTTTTGATCCTTACATTGACTTTGGCAACAACTGATGATGACACAACATAAAAGAGACTGCTGACCTGAGAGGTATAGTCAACCATGGAGAGCTTGCGTGGTGTGACTTTGTGGCTTATGACAGAGAGAAAATGTACAGCAGTAACATGGATGAAGAAATTCAGGTGACGAAAAATAACAAAACCTCCTGGACTTTTGAACTACCATAACAGAGAACCTTCACAGACATAGATGAAGAAAGTGTACCAGGTATTATTGCCAACCACAACTCATCATGTTTGGAGAAGCAAAACATTCACCATCCATTGCCATATTTAAGAGATATGTTAAGTGTAGTGTTGAAAGTAGCAATCATTAAAAAAATGACTGTTGTCTCCCCATTGGTTGTGGATAAAAAGAACCATGTATTACAATGCACCAATTTTAAACAAACTTGTGATGAATCAGTTTTTCTTTAGGATGCTCAACATCATTGCAGTCGACTGGCGACCTGTCTAGGCTGTATTCCCCGCCTGCATCCCAGGTATGCTGAAGATAGGCAGCTGCAGACTCCTGCAACACCAGTGGAAACAGCAAGTAAGATAATGGATGAATGAATGGATGAATGGATCGATGGTTGCTTCACCTTGCATGTCTTTTACATTTGATGGCACGAGGCCATACATGAGTTCCTCCCTCTGTGTCCATTCTTTGCATAATCCTTGATCTGCCCTCTACTAACTCTGCTGTTTGCAGAAAACAAGTCAACAAGGAAGCCCCTGCTGACAAGATGCTTAACATCCATCTGAGCTCATCATGGCTGATACAACTGGAGGGTGCTTCACAAATAAACAAAAACCTGCAATATAAGAATAAAAAACACATTTGAGTTGTTGAGTGGCGGCCAGACTTCAACTATGTATTTTATTTTTTGTTTGTTTGTTTTTGCTTTTTTTCATCCAGTGCAGGATAACAGCTTTAAAAATAAAAGCAGACCCAGTTTTAACTGCTCTAATATCATGCGGATGCACAAAAGCATTCTACTTTCAATGTGTGAGTATATACAGTATGAATATATATCAGTGTGTGTCTGTGTGTGTGTATGGTTGTGTGTTTGTGAGAGCATGCCTGTCTGTCTACAATTTGGGCTCACACACCGTCCTGTCAGGGGTCTGTGCAGCTAATCTTTATGCACTCTGTGACCTCCTCACTGCAAACCCTGCTAAATATATTATTCCCCTGGGCCTTTCATTGCTGCTTGGTGTCAGAAATCAATATGTATGAGGCGCGTAGATGGGAATTTCTAATAGATCTCTGCGGCCCTGCGCTGCTCTTCAATATCTGCCTTGGACTATTAGTGCCGGCTCAGTGGCGGTGAAATAACCGAGATAATCTTTTAAGGTACCTTTCTTAAGGTGGAACGGCAACTCCAGCTCTGCATCCTCCTACCTGAATGCTAAAGATGGATTTTTTTTTGTTTCAGGATGTTTATCCACTGTGCACAGTGTTTGTCATTTCTGCATTTACAGTTGCAGTTGAATATGTGGTAAATGTCACTGACAAGTAAAATTCTAGAGATTGTTTTTGTCAGAAAATCACACAAAGAACCTGACAATATGACTGCAAAAATCACATGACAAACAAATATTTCTTCACAACTGGCCATACACCCTGCTCATGCAAATGTAAATGAATATAGATGTGTGTGGGGAGCTGCATACATGTGAATACTGATGTGGGGAGTCATATTTTTGTTAATATGTGTGTTCCTGTGCTGTGTGTGCGGGCTTGTAGGAGCATCAGTGTCTGGAGGGATGTGCCACGGTGCTAATTGCCCATATTCCTAATGTGGGGATGATTTGCTGCAGCACTTAGCCGCAGCGGCGCAGGAACCCGATTCTAGTTTGTGTCTCCCTCCCCCTCCACCAGCTACAGCCCTCCCCACACGCCTCCTCCCTGCTACGTTGAGGCGGAGAAGAAGAGACATCCGGCATCAGCAGGCAGTTAGTGGATTGGGAGGAGAGGTGGAGCTGTGGGGGGAGCAGAGAGAGAAGGCGAGGAGGGGCGGGGGCGGGGGTGGGGGAGGTGGTGGTGGTGGTGGTTTGCTCAGACAGCGTGTGGTCTCCAGGGAGGGAGAGAGGCTGAAATTATTCTACGGTCACAGGCTTTTTTCCCCCTCTCCATCTCCCGGCGAGGACCTCGGTGTATAATCCTTGGCGCTCGCCCGGCTCGTATATCTGCCGTCCCTGAGACAAAGGTTATATCTCTCTCCTTCAGGACCACCGGCTGCTGACCGGAGACCACAGACTTGCTCCATTATCACCACATTATCAGCCCCTGTGGAGAAAAAATTAATCACACCAGTGACCTTAATTTTTCAAAGATGTATTTGTTCAATCTGGGGACAATTGATAACATAGCGATAGTTCAGACTAAGACGAGCTTACAAAGTTGTTTTTCTTGCTGTGCTTATTAATGTCCTTTGTGCTTTGATGTCTCATAGTAGCAACACAATGAATTGGTGAGTAGCGCTGTTGCCTCACAGCAAGGTTTGAAACCCAGTCAAAGTTCACATGATCTCCCATTGTCTGGGTGGGTTTTCTCAGGCTACTCTAATTTGCTGTGTTCTACATAGTACAGAAATGAGCAAGTTTAGGTAGAAATTTAGGCCTAGACTCTAAAATTGCCCCTTCATGAGTATATATTAAATGGTGTGTTTGATCTGTCCAGTGTCTCCCTTCCCACGTTGGTATGAGAGTGTGTTTTTTTTGTTGACATGTGAGGCCCAGAAATCACCCATCACTCATACAAGTCTGACAAAACCTAACTCTGAGCACCCACAAAAAGAGAATAATTATCTGTCTCTTATTCCCTCTCCACTATTTCAATTCGCTGTTACCTAATCTCCATGGAGCCACTTGATGCCAATGGAGAGGTTGGAATTACTAGCTGGTGTTAAGGAGTGCGGTGGAGATTTGGGATACATTAAATTCAGCTTGTGTGTGAAACCTTACAGGCCTGCGAATGGAGGCGTGGATAAGGTCCAGTTCTTCTCGGTTAATGGTTCAAATCAGGATCAAGCAGATGGACAAAGGCGAGTGGAAGAAGCTGGATCATAAACTGAAGAAATGAGGGACAAAAGAAAAAACAGAGAAGGCGACATATTTGAGAATGAAATGCATGAGGACAAGGTTAGGTTTAGAAAAGGATGAAATATAAATCTAAGTCTCCTCTGGTGCACGGAGCTCTTGATAGACCATGTTTAGGTTTGGACATCCAGGCACGCCGTATTCCACTCTCACACCTCTCTTCCACACACACACATTCAAACACAGAAGACCCTCCTCCCTCATGCTGCTCATCTCGATAATTACCTCCCCCAGGTACTGGTACACAGGGATACACCATGCGCGTGCTGCCACCGGGGGCACTGCGCCAGGGAGAGCAGACGGCAGCCATTCAGGGGGCAGTGTGGAGATAAAGAGGTGGAGGAGAGATTATGTGTGCTTATGTGTGTGTGTGTGTGTGTGTGTGGGTGTGGGTGTGGGTGTGCGTATGTGTGGGTGGGCGGAGGGGAGTTGGTGGGGTTGCGGTGAAAACATCAGGGAGAACTGCCTTCTGAAAGACAGGCGTCATGGCAGGCGTACAGTCTCCTAATTACGCAAGGTCTCCTGACGCCATTAGTAGCTGTCAGTAACACGTGGGGACACAGCCAGCCGCTAAGGAACAGGAGTCCGCCGCAATCCACCACAGACTGTGTGCGTCTGGCTGCGCCATGTGCAAGCTGTGCAAGCCTTCGCATGTGGCTCTGGTTGTGACCTGCACGCTGCAGATAAACACATAGATGGTGTGCAGAGTCAGCCTCAGGCTGACCATACTTTATAATTATCTAGTTTTATACCTTTCACAAATGTATATGTGAAAGTTTGTGCTGGTGAAGTGAGGTTCATGCTTCATTTCCAATCATCATTTCATTGCCTGCAAAGTCACTTCTGCAGCTTTGTGTATTCAGATCTTTGAGGCTTTGGAGATTATTATTTTTTTCATTATCACCAAAACAGATTCACGTCTAATCCTGTGATGATTTAATGCCATTTTCTTTGGCTTGCTGCTTTTGTGTGTTTGTGCAAGCTCAACCAAATAAATTCCCCCGATGTACAATAACGCTCAAACTGAAGTGACGGCAGTCATAAGAAACAGAAATAATGTAATTCTACTGCCATTCTGGTGCAAGAGCAACATAGTAGATGACAAACCTACATAACATATGAATAGTGATTGAACATTGTAAGTATCCGGAGTTCGATGCTGTCAATCCGCTACAATCCATTGCCTGGGCTTCAACATTGCAAGTACAAACCAAACAAGTTTAGAAATGGATTCAAGTCTAGGTTAATCACACTGAAAAAGCCTTCTCCCACTGAATTGCACACAGATTTGAACACAAGGTCCGACATGCCATGAGATTTGGTTGTACAATCTGCTCATGTCCTAATTGATGAACTCTAAAGTTTGGGGGGAAAAAGTGGCCAAATTCTGACCATATGAACATTCTACAAATGAGGTCCATTGCATTGTTTTTTCTTTTTTACATCAACCATTTCAACAGATTGTGGCTAAAAGGACAGTTATACTATTTCTATACAGCACAAAATGCAGGAAATGTTCTCAGACTTTGTGTGTACAGTACAACACAGCTGTAAAGCAGTTTACACTGTTATTCTGACACTGAACATTTTTATGGCAAACCCAGCACTGGTTCAGACGCTGCACTCTGGTCTGGTTTTGAGGTCAGTGTCGTGCCGTGTTACCTGCTGATGGTCCCTGAACGCTCAGCGTAGGATCGTCTGTACAAAGTCTGCACGACTCCATCCACCTCTGATGTTCTGTCACAGCTGGGACGGGCTGAGGTTCACTGACCTGGCACTGCGCCAAATGAGTTTCTGAGTCTGCTGCTACTGTACCAAGCTGTACGTCTGCACCTGTGCACCTGTGCATCTGTGCACAGACAGACCATGTAAAGAGAGCTGGCTCTCATGGGAACCACAAAGTGCTGCACTGCATGTCGAATTAAAAAGATAGAAATAAAATAATGCCAAAAGGAATGAAAGACTTTTGCTAAACTGCATCCTTTGGATCCAACAGTGATCTACTGCATTTTAGTATGGAGTGTGAAATTCCAAAAACTGATGTCTTTGTGTTTACTGTCTATTAAAACAGCAGAAAGAAAGGTGCAAAGTGGGTAAGATAATAGATGTTCTGGCCTCCTTTCTTGTACAATATAGAAAACAATTCAAAATCTCTCTCCTTATGTACAAAGCTCTTCATGGTCTGGCACCTTCTTATATCTTAGGTCAGACATGCAGGCCTACTTGCGGGTCCAAGAATCTCTAAAAAGGCAGAGCATTCAGTGACCAAGACCACCCTCTCTGCATACCCTCTCTGCATTCAGGAGAAATTTAAAAACACTCCTTTTTGAAAAAGCTCTTAGTAAGGATGTGGCAATGCTGTGTCACTCTCTTTTCGGTCCTGCTCTCTTTTTCCTTCCCTCTGGGACTGGTGACCCTCTTGTGCCTGGAGCCTTTGAGCTGTCTCCCCTCTTAGACCGCATGGATGCTGTGCCAGATCTGGAGCTGTTTGGATGCTGTGCTGGATCCTGGACCCTCACCGTGGCTGTGCCCACACCGACTGCTACTACTGTGGTTTTGTTCCATCAGGCTCCATGCGTCTGGGGAACTTTACCATGAACTTGACCATTCTCATATTATTAATGATTCTGTCCTGCATATACACATTCATATATAACCCAACCGGTTGTCAGATGACCTGAGGTCTTTCTTGCCACTGAAGAGAATTTTTTCCTCACCCCTGCAGTCATGGGGTCATGTGTCATTTTGTTCGGCTCTGCTCTGTATATGTTGCTTGTTGTTTTGTTCATGTAAAGTGTCTTGCGATAACATTGTTATGAACTGGTACTTAAAGTATAAGCAGTGGTAGGCAAAAAAGTTTATGTCTAATTTGGGTTCTGATGACGCTTTCAACGCTGGATTACTGTCCACTGACAAACACACCGCTGAATGTAGTGGTGTGTAACCGCCGAGGGACGTCTGAAGGCATTCTGGAAAATACAGGATATCATTAACTGTAATAGACGCAGATGAGGTGGGCTGTGAGTACAAGGATGTAAAGATAAAATAACTGTTGGGATGTGATGCACAGCACTGATTGATTACAGACAGCAGGGAGAGAAAGTGCATGTGGGTGGAATTTAATGAAAAAGCCGGAACCAGCACATTGGGACAGGTGTGTGTGTGTTTGTGTGTTTAACAGGAAGAGGCTTTTATACACGTCCACACTTCCAGAGGCTGCACTTTGCTCGTTTAACTCTTCTCCTGTCGCAGAAAGATGAGTGCAGAAAAGCGAACTGAACGTACACAGCTCTCTGCGGATCTCCAGCACGGTGTGGCAGCGGGTATTAGACATTCACCCTACGTCACACTGTGTTGTCTACCAGCCCATTGCAGCTGCTGTGGTGATAGCACTCCACACACACACACACACACACACACACACACACACACACACACACACACACACACATATCTCTCTTTTCCTGTCCCCTGTGCCTTCCCCTTTAAAGAGACACACGGGTGGCTGCGCTCCACTTGACATGTGGGCCCGTATTCTCACCTTAGAGACGGAGGATGGGCATGGTTGCACGCTTTGATGGCTTAATTACCGCTGTGGAAACAGGAGTGGCTGGAGACAGAGAGGAAGAGAGAGGAGGGGGTTACGGGCAAGCGTTAGGAACACTGATAAGCTCGTGAGGATCGTTAGCGTGAGGCGAAAATGGCACTGAGGTCCCACATGATATCTTATATATATATATATATATATATATATATGTATATATATATGTGCTGTGACTGATCTTGATTCTCAGGTTTACTGTATTTAGGAAATAAGGATGCATTTTGCACAGTTTGTGATCATGTTATAACTGTTCCCTACTGAGATAGTATATTGATTACTAATAAATTGCTGCCTCCTACAATTTTATCACACAGAATTCCTCAAAGCCATTGCAGGAGCAACTGAAACTTGTGGAAGCTAAAAGAAGACAGCAGGTCCTACTGTATAACAAAAACAACAAAAAAAAAAAACAAGGGTTATGTATCATGTACCTCATGTGCACTCAAAGCCTCCAAAAGCTTATGCCTGTGTACTAAATTAAAAGGACATGATTTAGTTCCACCATAAGACCTGATGACTTGTTACTTTATTTTAATGCATGTGGTCACTGGAGGAGATTTGTAATCCTACAGACTAACCAGCTACAGTATACTCACCAGAGTAACTGAAGTGTTATTCTACAGCTGAAATAGCCCCTTAATAAATGCATAATTCAAATGAAATTATGGATTACTTTTACACGTGTGCCCCCTTAAGTGAAAATGGAGAAATAATTAACAAGTGAAATTACAGCTAGAACCAAGATAAATATCATTACACTATTTGATATTTTATATCAAATATAAAATTGGTGCCCAAGATCTTTGTTCTCATCTGCATATCAGACATTTCTTTATTAGCATCACATGTTGACAGGTTATGGTGTCAGGTACTGTGTTATAGTCTTCACAACTTTAATATTTTGTCACATGTCCTTTTCAGTTTCTACAAATTCTTAGATGTGTGATTTAATTGTTGTATTTCTAACATTGGGAAATAATTTACTTTATCAATTAGCACAATCTTGAAAACAACCTGAAAGCAAATGAGTAAACAGATGACTGTCATTTTTATACATGCGCCACACAACCTCCAAGTCCAAAGATGTGTCAGCATGGTGATATTGAAGTCCGGTGGTAAAAAATGATAATGCAGCGCTCACTTGCCATAAAGCATGGCAGCACCCGCACTGCGTGGCAGGGGAGTAGACCATTTATCTTGGGTAAGAGGAGCTGTGCGCTCCGAGGCCCATCTGTCTCAGGACGGGGGGTAGGGGGTTGTGGGGTCGAGCTCAGTTTAATTGAAGATTATCTGCTTAATTACTCAAGCACAGCCAGCGTTAAACAGCCATAGATTAAGGAAGCATCAGCGAGGCAGACCTTGGGGTCCAGCGCTGTGCTCAATTAGTGAGAGGACCCAGATATGGCTCCCCCCACCCCTGCTCAACCGTCACCACACAGGACCTGAGCGTGCATGCTAAGAGACAGGCCGTGGAGATAATAAACACAGGAGCGAAAAACTGTAAAAGCACATCGAGAGTCAGAGAGCAGACATCACATCTGGACCACCCTCTGCTCCCCAAGCCTCCATATTTTCAAGGCGCACAAGCAGCCAAGAATTATTCACACACAAACACAGCATTGGGCTGTGGTGTAGGAACACAAAATTCAATTTGTTTATAATAAAAATTATATCTGTATGTTTGTAGGAGACCAGTGGCAAGAACATGAAATAAAATGCAGGAAGTTCTGTAAGTTTAGACTTTCACAAGTACTAAAACATTAGAAAACATTCCCACATAGGATTTTACAGTCCTAGAAAATTACCGCTTGGACACTGAATGACACTTAAGAAATATGTCATCTATCATTAATTTCTCGCAGAACCATCATCTGTGCAGTTTTGAATATACACATGTGTAGCAGAGCAGACAACAGTATGAGATGAGAGACCAAACCAGAATTTAATATTTGTGCCTTTCATTGTTCCCACAATCATTCCCTAATTGCAACCATGTGTTTCAGTCACCCAGTCTTAACTATGCACGCATTAACCACAGCTTATTTTCCATGGCCACCATCTCTCTGTGAACTTAAGACACCATAGACCCTACTGAAGTATCACTTATTTTAGTGGGTTTTTTTTTTTATTAAAATCCAAGTAAAAACTTCAGAGGAAGTTGAATTTGTCGGTTTATTCCATTGCCATTCTTGTGTACCACTGATCTGATTGGTTGAGATCAGACCGGTCATATACTTCAACCGACGTGATTCAGCCAATCATGCACCAAATTACACAGGTCAGGGTGCTGGACCACCATTATTCAAAACAAAACAGCCATGACTCTCTATTCATACACAATGAAACAACATTTGTCGAACAAGTTAAAGCTGCATTTTAAAATGTGTACAAAAGCATATAAGACCAGAATTTTCACATTACATGCCAAACATAAATCCAAGACTCAGCAACATAAAAAAATATGTTGAAAATCTAAAAAAAGAAAAAACTAAAGAAAATCAAATTTTCATCAGTATATAGTGAGAAGCATCTCTTGGGCAGATGCGCCTACATGGCGTTATGATATGAAAGCTGTGAATAGCATCCACTGCTTTTGTCACAAAACAGGTGTGGGGAATAATGACATTTTCCTAATGACTACTAATGATTCTGAATAAATACCACAACGTTAACACAACAGTCTTCCTCTCCTGACACACACAACAGTACCATATTGATGAAGGTACGTTGAGGACTGACCGGCTCTCTCTGTGCCAGCCAGATATCCTCTCGGTAGATGGGTTATTTATATCAAGCACCTTGATGTTTGAAGGTTTAGCTTGACCTAAAAAAATCCATTCCTTCATCCGTAGTCTCTGCCGCTCAGGTTTATCCGGCTGCAGTTTTCTGATGTGTGAGCGTGCGTGTGTGTGTGTGTGAGTGTGCATGTGCATGTATGTGCTTTGACGTGCATGCTGACAGGTTCTTTTGTCTGCCTGACTCCCCCTGTGGTGAGTTGAAGTAGGGGTCACGTGACATCCCGTTCTACCCACCACCTTCCTTCTCCTCTTCCTGCATGGCCCCACGTCCATCTTCTCCATCTCTCTGCTATCCTTCTCCATCCATCTTATTCCTCTCATCCCACTTCTCCGTCTCGTTTCAGTGACGTTTCCTTCCCCTACATGGATTTTTCAGGCTGCTCACAGATGCCGGAGACCCAGGGCTTGTCAGGAAAGCAAACAAAGCTTTATTGGACTTCTCTAAAACCCAGATGCTCACCACTAAACAAGTGCGGCCACTCGACACCAAGGTCTCCACAAGGCAGCTTGTTCTTTTAAATGCCAAATCTTTAAAGAGACATTTTGTTTACGTGTCTTAATTGTATGCTTTACAAACAGCTTTTAGGACATTACACAAATGATAACTAAGCATATAAACAAGTTGGCTTCATCCAACATTTGTTCTGCCAGACAGTTTTCACGGTGATCGTGCAGAGCTAGGAGCTGGAGGTGGAGGAGTGACATTCAGAGGTGGACTGAAAGTGAGTCATCCCCTCCTCAGCGTAATTAACAGCCCCCTTCCTTCAGTGCACCTTGTGCTGCATGTTCGAACCTAAACAGCATCTGTGCTGAGCAGAAACACATGCTGTACGGTCACAACTAGGAGCAGCATTGTTCCTGGTATGCATTATGACTCGTCAAGTCCATAGACATAAAAGATATATGTATATATATATATATGTATATAAAAGGTGGACGTAGTCTTCCGGTATGAAAACTGAGGCCAACGCAGAAGTGATTTTACTTGTAAAACCACAGAGATCCGCTAGGCCTGACTGCAAAAAACACTTTCTCCAACACTCACCCAGTCAAAAAACGTCATTGTAAATCGTGAAATACTCATTCATTTTTTTCACAACTCACACCGGCTCCAACAGCCTAAGTTTCCTGTGCCAGCGTGTAATCTGGTGGTCAATTTGCAAATAATTTGATGATAAATAAGATATCAGAACTTAAAGAAAGGAATGGACATGGCTGCGACCACAGAGGTGAGTCACATTAATTGGACAAATAGACTGTTTATCTCGTTCGTATGGCCGTGCCAGTCTCTGATAGCCAGTATGGATCGTATGGATCAGTGGGTGTGTTGAGGATGGAGGAGGTTATATCCGTTATATGGAGTTATATCCGTCTCTCATTTCTCTCCACCCCCACCCTATGGTTTCTGCTGGCTCGAATGTGAGGAATTGCAGCCACCTGCAACTCAAACTGCAGGCTTCATAAAGCATTCTTCACAAACCAGTGGGTGACATCACACAGAGTTGAAGCTTGGTCAAGTCATATGCACCTACATATCACATCGCAATGATATTAATTTACAAAAACACACCAGTAGTATATGGGACCAGTCGATAAAAATCGATGATTGTTTCATTCTTAGATTCTCACGTTAAAGAGGAGCTATAATGTCTGCCAGTCAAACGGCAGGTCCAAAAACAGCTCTTATTAATACACAATTTTCAGATATTAAAATTTAAGCTAAACCCAACCCGCTCTGGCCCCCTTCACCTCAGAAACAGTTAGCATGTACCCACATTCATTCAGGTTTGCAAGTGAATGAAGGCAAATGGCTGAAACGCATCAGTTTGATGAAGTTTTGGATGAAATGTCAGTGTATCCGCTCTTGGTCCTTCCTCAGTATCTGATTCCTCCTCTGTAGCAATATCTCGCTCCTCATACTACTTAGTTCAGGAGAAAGTCGCCAAACACCACTGTTAAGTCATTATCATCCCCTTTAAGTCAAAAGCCACCACAACAAATAAATAACAACATTCGTTCAAATGCACTGCCCGAACAATAATGGAGAGTTTAGGTAGTCATGAAAATCTGAATGTAGGGCTGCCAAGCATGAGTGGACACAGCAGGAGGAGACACTGAATCGTGTTAATTCGTGGGGATGGATAAGAAAATGAAATGTAATGACCGAATAAACACAGCACTGACAAACATATGCTGCTTAGGTTTTATTCAGGGCTCTTCTTGCAGGGGGAAAAAATACAACCCATCATATCAAATCAAATGTTTTTATTATCATTGTTATCATCCTTATCATTATTATTGGATATACAGGGAACATATCAGGGGAGGCGTTCAAAAGAGCTCAGAACTGTTTCAAGAAAGCTTCACCATAATTCAGCTTTTTTTGTTTCTCTGACATCTTGGGATCCCCTTGTTTGCTGCTTTACCAAGAATCAAGTGGTGGCTCAGTGTTAGTTTGGCATGTGTTTTCAGGGGAGGGTCTGATCAAGGGTTAGTCTAACGTAAGGAAACAGGGTTAAGGCGTTGATGTGATAGTAAAGAACCATGGCACTAAGGTGTTGTGTCTTTGCAGCAGGCTTGTATTTATTGATGTTCATTTAATATCAGGTTTGACATAGATTATTTTGATCTGGAAGTGTCCGTGTTCACCATTGTTTTCATTCAGCTTTCAAGTCAGCAATAATCATATTAATAATGCAAGGGTGGACTTTCAAAATAAAACATCCAGAGAAACATCTCAGGTGATGGCAAGTTTAATTAGGCATCAACACTACAGTAATACTACTTGGAAATATCAATGTGCATAACTGTGCTTTAAAAAAAATCATTTTGATTATCTTCTTAATCAACTGTACCTACAGTGATTTGTTCCTCAAAATAAATGTTGAATTATTTTATATTGCCTGCATACTCAAATAAAACACATTAAAGGGATTTTATAGAGCACTGTCTGCACCACAGTCTAAACATGAAGTGACATTTTCACACCACATTGTCCTCTATTTCTTTAAAAATGTGCCCATCAATTTTGCTCCAGTTTGTCTTTTGGCGCAGATTTCGCAGAATTTGTCCACCTGTCTATCATCTTAACTGTTTCATTGACACTGGTGGCGCATAATGCAGAACTTAACTGTACATTTCTTACCGACGGTAGTCTTCAGTCTTTACAACCACACTCACTATCACAGATGTTTTGAGGTAATCTTATGTAGTATCTGCTGTCTTCTTTTTCTTCATTGTGTAAATGAGTCACGTCATAACTACAATTCCTCTGGACTGCTTAAATGACAAAACACATGGATAGAGAGAGAGAAGACAATAGCACCTTTGTGATATCCATTGTCTGTCTAAGCATTGTCTGTAGTGCACAAGACATTATTTTCTCTAATGTAGCAGTGGCAGAATGCACTGGTCTGCAGCTGTAAAACATTTAGGTGGCGAATATATAAGAACAGCAGAGTGAAAAATGGAAAAGTTTTATGGGACTTTGCAGGGGATCAGAGTGAATAAATCTCACTAAATCCATATTTTGTGCATAAGGAGCAGGAAGGGTGTGGCGGTTTAATCTGACCCCTGGGCCAACATGCTGCAGCATCAAAGTTGGGAGGAGGAGAATTTAATGAATGGTCTAACTTTCCTCTGCTGCCTCCAGCCTGTGAAAACAAACAGAAACCTTCTCTGTAAAGAACTCACAGACCTGCAGTGAGGATACACTGTAAATGAGCATCTTTACAGTATGCAAACTAACACAAAA
>CM055189.1:22352054-22357054 GCA_029224185.1 Karalla daura
TAGCGCAGCGGCCTGAGCGCGGACCCGCAGGTCCAGCTGTGATTAACTGCAACCTCTGTCTGCACTGCCGCGCGTGCACACACGCGCACACTGTCTCTCACACACACACACTCACACACGCCGGCGCAAACACACACACACTCCTCGTCCTCTCCTTACCTGACGTTAATCCACGACGGAACCATACAATCCTTTAAAAACGAGCCTCTTGTTCTAACTTAAGGCACCGAGTTGGAAAGAATGAAAAGAGAGAGAAAAAAATGTCTACTGCACAGGAGAGGAATTCAGTGTAACATCCATGATAACAGGCGCGAAATGTCGGCAGGAAATGTGGGACCAAGCTGAGCCGGTGCAGAGCTGTGTCCCGGACTCATCCCCGGCTCCTGTGCTGCGCTGCAGCCGCGCAAGGCGCCTCCTGGCCCGGCCACATGAAGTCAATTAGGCGGTCCCAGAGGGGAGCCCCTGCCCGGCTGTGGACCGGCCCCGGGGTTACCCAAACACTGCTAGGGCTCGCTTTAAACTCCACACCGCTCACACACACCAATTACCCACACTTAAGCATGTATGTAACGACTCCGGACAAGGGATAATCCATCAAATGGTGAAATAAATGGATTATCTTCCGTGGCGCACAATTTGCTTCAAAATATCGCATTTATTACCATTTAAACACACAAACGGCGCCTTTAAAAAAAAAACTTATTTTGCAGTGCTTATAATAACCGAATTAAGAAAATTAAAATGAACACACGCAGAGGCTGCACTATCAGGCATGAGGTGTGTAAAACAACAACAACACACGCACACGCACACACACCAGAAAATCTGATAAACTCCAAAAGTATATGAGGGAGAAAAAAAAGTTGCAGAAATGTGTTTGCAAGTAAGGAGTCTTAATTTGAAATACCACAAACAAAACAGCCCACAACCGGGACACTACCTCCTGACACACACTTACACACACACACTCTCTGTCTCTCACACACACACACACATACACACAAACACACACTCACACACACTCACACCTACTGACACACATTCAAGCAGTCAATTTTTTTCACACACAGACCGAGACGCAGTAAGAACCACAGGAGAGGGGGGCAGGAGGAGAGGAGTGTGGACAGAGGCTGAGCGTGGCTGACTGAGGGTTAGGGTCTGACGTACCTGCTGGGACATCCTGTAGAGGAGGTTGCTGTCAGTGCTCTGCTGCTGCCATGTCCCCATGAAGCCCGGCTGCTCAGCACTCGGAGGTCTGGTGCTGAACTGCATGGAGCTGTGGCCGGCTCCCTCAGCAAGGCTGCTGCTGACGATGCTGCCGCCCCCCAGACCCAGACCACCACTGCTTCTGCTGCTGGAGCTGGAGGAGGAGGCGGCGACGGAGGAGGAGGTGCTGGTAGTGGTGGTGGTGGTGGTGGTGGAGGTGGTGCTGCTGCTGCTGCTGCTACTGGAGGAGATGCTCGGGGTCTCCGGGTCTGCGCTGGGCTCTGCTGGGACCGTGTCGCACTCGCTGCCTCTCACATCCAACTCTGCCTCCGTGGACTTAGACACAGAGAGGGAGAGACAGAGAAGGAGGGAGGGAGGGAGGGAGGTGGAGGAGGAGAGAAGGCAAGAAAAAGTCAGTGAAGGTGGGTTCTTTTGGGGTCTTGTTCTTTCTTTTTTTCCTCTCTCTCTCTTTTCGTCTCTTGCTGGTCCAGCTTCTCCAGGATAACAGCGAGAGGGGAGTAGAGGGAGTAGACGTGTGTGAGGTTTCTTGGCAGCCCTGGTGGCGGAGGAGTGTGCGTGTGTGGAGTTAATTCTCCAGGAGAGAGAGAGAAATAGGGAGAGAGAGAGAGGGAGAGAGAGAGAGAAGACGGCTCGCAGTCAATTTCCTCTGGGGCCTCGTCTTGGACAGGGCAAGACGTGCAGAGAGCAGTGGAGGTGAGGTGGGATGAGGAGAAGGATGGAGGTGAGGAGGGGGCCGGCGAGAAGGTGAGCGGGGATGGAGTAAAGGAGTAAAAAGGGGGGGTATGGGAATTAGTGAGGAGGGCTGCCCGATGCTGCCCGTGGCCCCTCTCTCTCTCTCTCCCTGCTTTAATCCATCTGTCACTCACTTTGCACTTGGACATGAACTCAACACAAGCGCACTCGGATGCGAACACAAATAATGACACACTGACCCGCGTATGCATGCACACGTGCAGACACGGATACACAGCATCCCGGTGCAAATTGTGTAATTTTTATTTTTGACATTTTTTTGTTAAAGCAAGAACAGCCTCGAAACTCCCATGCACATACACACCACTGCACACATGCACAAAAGGACAAAATACCTGCAATTCTGTGTGAGCCGAGTCGTTATTTTTTTTTCCTAATATAATAAATCTAAGAATGAAAAAAAAGTGCTCTGCGCTGCCAGCCAGAAGCAGCAGACCAACAACTAAACGTGGAGATGTAAATAAACAGTTTTCAAACAGAAAATGTGCACATGAAGCTGTGTTCAGAAATGTCAGAAAGTCTAGTAAATAAACAAAAAATCTCTAAATGCTGAGAAAGTCCATGAAAAGTGCCACATGAAGCAAAGAGTTGAGCCAATAAAACGCATGAACGTCTCTTACCATCAATTCTGTGCCTGTCCCAGCAAAGTGAAGATGAGGTGTGGGAGTGAGCCACCAGCTATCCAGCTCTCCCTGCCTCCCGCTCCTCTCTCTCTTTCTCTCTCTCTCTCCAGTTCTCTCTCTCTCTCTCTCTCCCTGTGATCGTGTCCCTCTCTCGACGTCCGCGCCGTGCCGCCTGTCCTCTCTCTTTTCCTATCTCCCTGCCCCTCTCTCTCTCTCTCTCTCTCTCTCTCTCTCTCTCTCTCTCTCTCCTCTCTCTCTCACTCCTCTATACTCCGCTGCTGCCGCTGAGGAACTGAGCTGAGCGCATGTGTGTGTGTACGCGCGCGCCTAAGAGAGAGTGAGAGCATGTGAGAGCAAGTGAGAGTGAGGGAGAGAGACGGTGGCTCTGAGTATCTTGTGTGTGTGTGTGTGCGTGTGTAAGGGGGCGTGTGTGTGCTTGCGTGTGTGAGTGTGTAAGAGGAAAGCAAGCATCTGTGTGTGTGTATGCGTGCATGTGTGTGCGTGCGCACGCAGGCTCAACTGAGTCAACTGTACTGCTCCACTCTGAGATGTTCAATGACATCGCTCTGCACGCTTCCTCACACACACACACAAACACGCACACACACACACACACACACACACACACACACACACACACCACTCCTCTGCTCAGGGGGGAGAAGGTGGGGGCAAGCGCCATCACAGAGCAGGAAAAGGTGGAGGGGCGGGGGGTGCTTGTCCCCCTGCCTTATTACCATTTGCGCTGCGAGTGGCCAGCACATCTCAGAGCAACTTAGTCCCCCTGTGGGACCCTCCTGCCACACACACACACACGCAGCAAAAAAGCTCAGTTTTACCGTGGAAAAATCAGATGGCTTGAAGGAAAGCAGAGTGTTACCAAGTGTTTGTTTCTTTGTTTTGAGACATTGGAGATGCAGGATTTTTATCCAACAGAGAGCCTCTTTAATCACAGCAGAGAGTGGCTCCGTTTCTAAATTTGTGGGGCAGCAGTAAAACCAGAGGAACACACAAAAAGCAAACAAGAAAGAAATGTCAATAGACTTGTGATATCTTTTTGGAAAAAAAAATATCGGGCGTCTTTGTTTGATTTTCACCCACTCTAATGAAAGACTAATGGAACGCAGGCAATCTGCCACTAGCATGCACACACACACACACACACACGAACACAGGAGCACCCCCCACCACACACACACCCACCCGCGGAGGCTCTCAGATTTTAATTAAGAAAAAAATGAGGAAGAGGTTCCATTTTAGCCAAATTGGTCCCCACAGCAGCAAAGGTAAGGGAATAAAATGAGGGATGGAGGCGTAAAGGGAGGCAGACACAGAGAAAAAGACACACAGGAGGATAAAACAAAAAAGGAGGAAGGAGATCTATGCTTCCTTTGACACAGGATAGGACACATCTCAAACAATGAAGACACCCCCTCCTCATCCCCACCTCCTCCTTCTCTCCTTCCCTTTAAATCTCCTATCTCCTCCTCTCCAGCCCGTCTTTCCACCCCACCATCATTAGAGAAATGACAGACCAGGTGCCTCAGTCCGCAGCCAGAGGGAGATGTCACTGTGATCTTTCAGCCGCCGCTGGAACAAAGAGAGGAAGGGACAGAGCCAGAACTTCTCTCTGTGGCTGCATTAAATGGCTCCTGATATATAAAGTCACTTCAAATTTTGTGGCAAATCGCTGCAGACAGGTGCTCGGTCGGACCCTTAAAAGCCTTTTGTACGGTGCACTAATGGCAGTGTGAGGTTAACCTTTGCTGAGATTATCACACTGGTCGTTACTGTTATGTCTCTCTGCTGGCAGAGACAAGTGTGCAGCGTGTGTGTGTGTGTGTGTGTGTGTGTGTGTGTGTGTGTGTGTGTGTGTCTGTGTCTAACCACTTTAAAAATGTGCAATTGTGTCTTTTGTCTCTGGCTCAATTTACATCTTCCCTCCTGTCTCCTTCGCTGCCTACATCTTAATCCTTTTGTCTCCTGTGATATTTTTCACCACTTCTACTTCACTCTGTCTTTCTTTAACCCCCCCCATTTTCCCTTTTTCTATTCCTCTTTCACGGAGCGGCCTGTGTCTTGTCAGCAGCCACCAGCATCCTCGCTCTAAGAGGCATAATGTGTCACTGCCTGTCCATGTGCTGCGTACTCCGCTCTTAACAACTTATTGAAAAGATAATGCACATGGCTTCAGCTAATTATATTAAGTGACAATTTAGCGGCTGCGGCTCCTTTTTGCTTTCTCGCCCCCCCTCCCCTTCTGGTCTGTAAATGTGCGAGTCTGCGGGTTTTTCGAGTGGCACTCAGTGTTTCAAGTCAAGCTGGTGGCTCAGCTTCTGACCTGGCTGCTTAATGGCTGTTATTTGTGGGAGAGAAGGAGTGGACTGATATTGCTTG
>CM055189.1:22362054-22369554 GCA_029224185.1 Karalla daura
CCTCACCACCACCACCACCACCAACCCAATCTTCACCGAAACCCACTCTTAGAGTTTGACAAAGTCCTCTTCTCTTTGCAAACTTCCCACCTCTCATTATTTTTTTTTTACTCGGCTCTCTCTCTCACTCTTCCCCCCCACCTGACCTCTCTGATACATCTTTACAATGTCCAGCTTCCCTTCGACACTCACTGAACACTCTTCTCACGATGGGGCCCGGACAAAGGAGCGCGTGGTTGTTCAGGGGACCCTCATGAACCAATTTCTATTTGATGTGCTAGGACAGGAAGCGCATCAACAGAAGTACTTTGATTGATGATGTGATAGTCATTACGAGCGGAGATGGTATTACAAGGCTGGATATTTGGTGGAAAATGGTTGGCTAATGCACTGCTACACTGTACAGCATGTCCTTACTATGTTGGTAGAAAATGCATTTTGCAGTGGTTGTAGTGCCGTAATATCTAGGGGATGAGGTTCTGATGGCTTGCACAACTTGTTGTGTTGCCACGTAGGAAATGAGTTCCCGACAAATGAAAACTGGTCAAAAGCTTTCCTGGAAAAAAAGGAACGGCGACCGAATCATCTGTCAGGCAGCATAGAATTACTGGAGTCACAGAATTTAATGATGAGCCCAAAAAGACAGTCTGAGTCAGAGCAGATCCTTCCAACCACTTCCAAGAGTGTGACAAGAGAGTGCGTGAGGATGAGCTACACGAACGTGGGGCCTAAGTTCTGCTTTAATGGAAGTATTTCATGCTTCAATTTTACAAGGATGAGGACTCTGTTCCCGAATAGCATCCCAGGGAACCATTCCCAACAGGCACAAGTCCTTTTCCGAAACCAGGTGCTTGACAAGAGGGACCCATCCATCAGCCAGAGGCATCTCTTATTGTGTAAATGAAATAAATACGTTCCAATGAATTGTGACCAAAAAAAATCCCCAAGCGAACAGGGACTTATCAGTGTCGTGTTTATGTCTGGGTATGACTGTGCGCCCAAGTGTTTCAAGGGAGGTCATCAGCAACCAGCTGCACGTCTGCTGAGTGCTGAGGTAGTGAAGTAATGGGAATCACACGTTATATTGGTTAGCTTTTGTGAGTAAGAGGGAAGTCCACGGCTGCTTTTGATATAAAAAATAAAAATCCGATGACCTCACAAAAGTGGAGAGGCAGTCCAAAGGAGCTGTGTACCATCTGAGTCCTCCTGAAAAACAACTGCTGAGCTGGGAAGGGAGGTGGGAACAAACAAAACATGTGGGTTACATTAGCCAGGGGAGTCTTTATTTATGGCGCACACATGACAAGGAACATAACCGCTAACAACACGACAAACACAAAAACACTTGTGACCCTGCGCCAGCCAAAAAAAACTCCCAAATAAATGTCTCACAAATCATCCTGTGGTAGCAAAACCACTTAGCAAACAAGCAACAAAGTTCTGGTTTGCAACTTCACTTCCGAGGTAGGAGAATTTCAATCACAAAGGAAAAGTTGGGTTTCAATTTTCACTCACGGCACATCCTCCTTCCCTGTTTTCATCTTTTTTCAACTGTGTGTATGAGGAGGAGAGAAGTAGGCTGTGCAGCTTCAAAAGTAACATTTCTTTAGTTTCCAAGTTCTGCGTGTTGCTTTCGGCGCATTAAAGAGTCATTTTAGCTTCTCCTCCAGTGAACCCGTGGAGAGGTTGTAAGTGTAACGCTCATCACAATGCCCCTCCCCTCCTCCAAACCTCCTGTAATTGAATACTATCCCGTAGCCCTGGTAAAAATCAGCTTAGTGAATGGAGAAAGCAGAAAAAAATATGGAGAAATGATTATTATTCCACCATCGGGTTTCAATTTATGATGAAGAGGGTGGGGTGGGGCTGGGGGGGCTGGGGGCAAGTGAACATCAAGTCATATTAAGGAACATAGAAGGCCAATGGCATTGGGAGACTTTGTTGAAAGCTCCCATGTATTAACACACATTCTTAGACATGGCCAAGTTACATTATTTGATTACTACAAGCGTAGCCACAGGTTTGGCGTGCAGGCTTTGAGTTCCCGCTCAGGCCTTAGAACCACTTCCATGGAGAACAAGAACCTATTAGTCTAAAAGCAGCGATGAGAAAGGTCCTCTGTCCACATCTGGCACACGCAGACGGCAGAAACACAGCCCTGTGTGTGTGTGTGTGTGTGTGTGTGTGTGTGTGTGTGTGTGTGTGTGTGTGTGTGTGTGTGTGCCGGTGCGTAAGACATTGGCACATATTTTGCATGTCTGTGTAGCGTTGCTTCAATGCAGGAGATGCATAACACATGCATTGTGACAGAACAGGCCGTCTCTGTGCGCTAAGGCTGCTTGGTAAAAATTTCAAAATGTGGTTGTCGTTCATTATCTTCCAGTCACTCATAAATCGCCTCGAGCGCATTTTAATTCTTGTCTCTTTCGGAGCGTTTATGTTCGCCCAGCTGTCTGCCTCCTTTTCTTGCGCAGTCAATCTTTTCCACTTTGTCCTCACACACCACCGGTACGGCAGAATCTGTCACCTGTCTCTGCTCGTTCTATCACTCCCCGAGAGGCAGAGCGATGGCCGACGCATTCCCAGAGGCAAGACATAAAGGGCCATGAATGGATGGACGGATGGCGAGGGGGACGAAACCAACGGCTAAATTATTAAGTGACACTTCGCTGCGCCTTGAGACACAGACACACACACACATACGCACTCACGAGGCAGGCGGGTAAACGCATTAGAACAGTTAGCCCCCTGAATGCACCCGACAACTCAACTACACGCTAACTCACGTCAAAATCATCAAACCGGGCCCGGGGCTCTTAAAATTTTTACGCTACGGCTTGAAGGGACGTCGTGGAGCCTGGGAGGCTTTCTGAGAGTGAGTGGCCCTGTCATCACAGCCATTGCTGCCAATAAATAAGTAAATATGGGAGTGGAGGGGCTAAGCAGTGTTCCCACAGAGCTGACAGCACCCATCTACTGTGAGTTTGTGCCCTCGTGTGAACATCAGCAAAAGGGTATTCACACCTGTGTGTCTGTCTGTGTGTGCATGTGTGTGTGTGTGTGTGTTTGTACGTATGTGTGTCTTCTCCCCACCTCTCACAATCTCAGGGGGTGGGTTGCTCTTGCCACCACCTCCCCAGCTAGAATGTGCCAAACTGGGGCTTCATTCACTTAAGTTGCACCTGGACTTGATTTCCTGTGGATGAGGCTGGAGCACACTGGGAGAGCTTTGGTCTAATTTGGTACATAAGGAGAAAAGACGATGGCCCATTTGGTCAACATGGACCAGGGCTCTCAGAGGAGCATTCGGGTTAGGAACCCCTTGTGTAACGCTGCAGCCTACGGCAGATCAGCTGAAGACAGGATCTGGCGTATAAGTTGATTGAAAACAAAGAAAATCATTCATATATCTATGTGCCAAATCAGGAAAAGAAGGAAAAGTTCTCTTCTGATCTGTCTGGAGAACTGCAGAATTCTCATCAGTGGATGAAATGATTATAGTGATTTTGCAGCATTTGGAGGAAATTTAACAGCAGAAGCGCAGACAGTCTGGTAGAGCTGACCTGATGACAGAACGTTATTTACACAGTTGTACTGAAGCAACTGTTAATACCTTAGAGTTTCTGGGCCCATGACTGTGCTCACAGTTTGGATACGTCTGTTTCAGTGTGTGTGTGTGTGTGTGTGTGTGTGTGTGTGTGTGTGTCTATCTGTGGGTACGCTCATTGTAAAGCCTGCTAATTGCAGTTGAGACTCCTTTAATTAACACAAAGAGAGGTCTCCAGGGTACGTATGGGCACTGTGAGTGTGTCACGAGTTTATATCTAGCCAACCTGTGGGACACAACAGCCTAATCAGAGCCTTTTAAGTTCTGCCATGCTTACACAAGAGGATTAACTGAAGACACACTTTAGTCGTGGAAAATGAGACAGCCGAGAATCACAGGTCTGCCTGACAAAACAAGTAAGGCATTGAAAAAAAAAGACCCAAATGTGCTTGGAAAACCAACACTTTGAACTAAATACACTGTAATGCTGACAACAAAAGGTGCTGCATTTTGAGGTTGTCATGGTTGTATTTAGCTCAGGAGCATCACTCAACTGTAAACAAAATGGTTGCCCTGCTGTTGTTTGCAGATTGATGATTTGTGTACGGCTACGGGCGCCGCAAGAGACGTGACACAGGATATGCCTCAATCTTTCTCTCTTCCCTTTGTCCACCCACCTCCGTCTTCATTTGCTTGCTCGTTTCTCCTCTCTCTTTAAAAATAACTTCCTCTCTTTTTATTATTCCTGCCAATTTGGACAAGGGCCCTGGTCAAAGACAGATTACACTAAGTCGCATATCAAACCTAATCAATCTTCAGCCCCTGGAAGGCATCACTCTCCCAATGAATAATTACAGCAATCCAGTTATGAGCTGCCAGTGCCAAAATGTTGCCACCACCATCTTTTAGGATGCTGGAACCCCCGGCTGATTAACCAGCAAACTATGAGGGGCAGGACTTTTGAATGTGTGAGGTCCAGAGAGGGAGTGACGTGCAGAGGACAGACAAGATGTAGTTGATGCTTCTGTTTTTCCTTTAAGAATGAGTAAAGTCATTTGAACTACATTACGTGCGAGTGGCACCTGGGGTGTGCAGAGGTTGGAGAGCTGATATGTGAGGAGAATGAGAGTGATCACGAGTATGTTCTGATCCAGGATTTAGTCTGGCAGGGTTGCCACAGTCAAACTAAGGCCAAACTCAATTTGGCTTCCATATGTCTTTATTACAGCTTACAATTATTGGAGAGGCTCTACACCACTCTTCGCTGCAAGCGCAAACGCACAAAAACACACAAAAACGACAAGATAAAGATGATTAAAAGGAGAGGAAAGGAGTGTGATGAGAAAAGGGAAAAAAGGATGGAAGAGTGGGAGAGGAATGAATGATGAATGACGGAACAGTCCTGTTGGTGCAGGCACTGCAATCAGCGGGGAGACGCTGCTCCAGTCCTTCACCGTCACTCATTCAGATGCTCATATGTGATGCTGTGTGTATGTGTGTGTGTGTGTGTGTGTGTGTGTGTGTGTGTGTGTGCGTGCGCGACAAGACACCGATCTTTCATCAAGCGGCATGTTGAGTGGAGGATATTGAGGGAAAATTGACAAGAAACTGCTTTTCTGTCACACGAGGGAGGAGAGTCAGTGTCGCGCATGAGAGGAAGTGGTGGTGGTGGAGGGGGGGCGAAATCGGGGGGAGAGGGGCGAGTGTGTAACTGCAGGGCAGCTGTATTGAGCGGAGGAGGGTGTCATTTAGAAAGTGGCTGGCTCAGCAATGGCCATTAGTAGCGCTGTGACACAGTGGAGCGTCAAGCAAACAGAGAGACGAGCAGGGGAAATGGCGAGTCTGTGAGCAGGCAGGAGAGCAGCTGAAACACTTCAGCATCAGCTGGAGAATCAAACGAGGCCATTGTTTTCATCCCCGCTATACAAACAATCTAAACACTTCCCTGATTCATCTTCGAGTGATAAAAAAACAGAATTATCTACATTATAATCTGCCGTATCCTGACATGACTTCATATCTGCGAAGAAATGGCAAATGTTCATCAGCTTTTAACGAATGGATTCGTCCATCCATATTCTTAACCTGCTTTACAACTAACTGGTGTCCCAGGGTTCTATAGGAGCCAGTCCCACTGCACACAGTTGGTGGGCAGCGAATACGTCGTGGACAGGTGAGCAGTCACATGGTCACTTAGATCATATTTAAAAGTATCGGAGAGGACATCTTCATTGACCCACACATCCTGCAAACACCTAGCTTTGACATTGCAGATCATTATAAGAGGGTATAGGGATTTCAAACTTGTTTTTCCCGCTTATAGAAAGCTTTATTTTTCTTTTAGAGAGAGAAATTCAGGCAACTTTTTTTCTCAATTGAAAATTTCAATTGTGTTAAGATCTGTCCGTACGGTACCTTAAAAAGTCCTGGGAAACCCTGAGGTGACGACCACTCTAGGTTATCTGATACTTTAAGCCAAAGGAAGCCTCTTATGACATTATGGTGAAAGACTAGATACCTAATGCCAGAATAATCCAGCCGGTCCAGAAACCACAAACTATCTAGCACGGCGCAGTGAATAACTATGATTTTAAACAAAATTGACTGAAAGAGAGAGAAAGAGCATGAAGAAACAGAGAGAAGCAGACATAACTAAAAATTACTCAGGCCAGTGAAATTCCTTAGACAGCAGAACTAGCAGTGAAGGCTAAACACTCCAGAGTCTGGGTGTTGGCAGACACAAAACACCGCTGCGGCCTGAAACCTGAGGCTCCGCAGCGCACCTATCTTAACCTCTGCTCTGATTCACCAATCCAGGGCTTAGCTCAGCTGAAAGCACCAATCACAGCCAGGATCACACCAGAGCACAGCGATAAGCTAAGCTGCTATCTGATAAGATAAGCTGCCATTTTCCTAGCCGCTAATGTGAACATCATTCTCCATTAAACACCAGTTTTCTGTGACTCTCGACCCCACCCCCCACCTTCCTCATAGGTTTCTACCCATGACTTAAAGGTGATACACTTCAATCACTCTTTATTTACTTGCTTGAAAGACAATCTGAGCGTTCGCTTCACTTTCCCACCGGTCCGTCCAGCTGCCCACTGCCAGAAAGCATTTTGCCGGGGACAGTGTGGTCCTACTGGAGCGGCAGGAATTCACAAACAGAGGGGGCAAACCAAGGTTACTGAGACGGAGGGTCCAGGCACGCTCCCAAACGAGGCAGGCGGCGACGCAGCCAGCACAATCTGGGGTCCTTCTGCTGACTAGCCACGCTAGGACTCATGGGAAGGGAATGCAAGGCCCCATCACGGGCCAAGTTTGGAGGAGCGCGGAGCGAGAGACACACTGTTTGAGGAGGATGGGGTTAGCTGCATGTGTGTGCATGCATGCATGTGTGTGCGTGTGTGTGTGTGTGTGTGTTTAAAAACCTTGACAAGTAAACTCTGGCTGCCATCACTCGTCACTTCTTTGTGTTGGAAAAGAGCGCCTTGCCACACCCCGCGGTATTCCCGTTTAGGCCAAGTCTTCTCCCATTCCAATGAGGAGACATTAAGGGAAGAATAATCACTTTGGACACAAGCTGCCAATTTAGTCTGAACTTATTTATCTCATTTAGACTCAGTTTGGAGGGATATACACATGGCAAATACCAACTTCTCAGTTCCCACAGACAGAGAAGGAGAGACCGCTGGCAGGGCGGACAACGTTCCTCCATTGAGCTTTTCTTTACTGTAACCAGAGAGGGGATGACAACGCTTTGCCAAACCCTGACAACTGCAATCCTGTCACTGCTGGCTGCCAGTTTATCTGTGGGTATTTCTCTTTTCAGGGGATGCTTTACCACTAATTCAATTTCTGCTGGTGTTTCAAGCATTAAATTCTGAATTAGGATGTCCCGAAAGTGCAAGCTCTATAAACAAAGTGACACGCACCCACGGAGGATGTGTGTG